>JAOTOM010003501.1:0-160000 GCA_034440615.1 Ashinkailepas kermadecensis
TTGGTGGCGGTCTGTGGTGGTTGGTGGCGGTCTGTGGTGATTGGTGGCGGTCGTTGGCGGTCTGTGGTGGTTGGTGGCGGTCGGTGGTGGTCGGTGGTGGTCGTTGGCGGTCTGTGGTGGTTGGTGGCGGTCTGTGGTGGTCGGTGGCGATCTGTGGTGGTTGGTGGCGGTCGGTAGTGGTCGGTGGTGGTCGGTGGCGGTCTGTGGTGGTTGGTGGCGATCTGTGGTGGTCGGTGGCGGTCTGTGGTGATTGGTGGTGGTCGGTGGCGGTCTGTGGTGGTTGGTGGGGGTCGGTGGTGATCTGTGGTGGTTGGTGGCAGTCGGTGGCGATCCGTGGTGATTGGTGACGGTCTGTGGTGGTTGATGGGGGTCGGTGGCGGTCTGTGGTGGTTGGTGGCGGTCGGTGGCGGTCTGTGGTGGTTGGTGGCGGTTTGTGGTGGTTGGTGGCGGTCTGTGGGGTCGGTGGCGGTCGGTGGTGGTCGGTGGTGGTTGGTGGCGGTCTGTGGTGTTTGGTGACGGTCGGTGGCGGTCGGTGGTGGTTGGTGGCGGTCGCTGGTGGTTGGTGGCGGTCGGTGGTGGTCGGTTGTGGTCGGGTGCTTTTGGTGGTGGTCGGTGGCGATCGGTGACTGTCTGTGGAGGTCGGTGGGGGTCAGCCCACCGCGCATCACACGGGAGGACAGTGGCCTTCTACAGGGTGGGGCAACCAATACCTTCTCCAGTCGAACAGCTGCAGGGCGCCATTTGCTGATGTAGCTGATACCACTTACACATTCTTCAGAAACAAGACAAGCCGGACAAGTTGGTCAGATTTGGAGAAATCGGATCGAAAATGGACCTTTTGTGACTCGAGTTAGCCAGTCCAGGTCGCAATAAGCCATCATGCAAGTCATGTGATATGTATGTGCTTGAACCACACGTAACACGGCGAACATACATCTAATCCACCAAAACACAAGTGGTTCCGAATATTGAGGTTCCATCCCACACTAAGCGTATCAAAAGTTATGAATATCCATTAGTGAAACTCCATTTGTCGATATTTATCACAGCGATGTCACTGCTATTTTGTTAATGCTAGTTCCTTAATTATGCTTATGATTTGTGAACACTTCGTGTTATTGGCTGAAATTATTTATCGGAATGGTCGTGGAATTGGGCAGTGCCAGGTGTGCTTATGAGTCTGTATCTCCTTCACTTGGGCTGGTTGTCTAAAAGTCAGTTTTTCACCTACTTAGCTCCTATAATCGCAGCATGGCTTCACAACATTGCATTGGTGAATGCTGCACGAAAGTGCAACTAATTAGTATATAGTCGCCAGATGGCACTGGTATGTACAAGTGCGCCCCGTGAATGCTGTACCGTGGCGCAGTGTATTATGCTATGGTCGCTAGATGGCACTGGTGCAGGTGCGCTTAGTGAATGCTGCACCGTGGCACACCAGGTTATACTATGATCGCTAGATGGCACTAGTACAAGTACGCCTTGTGAATGCTGCACCGCGGCGCACCATCTTCTGGTGCGCTTCGGTGATGATCGCGAAATGGCCGAAGTGGGAGAATGTCGCGAGTTGTGCTGTACCGTAATGCCAATGCCGAAAGTCATTGGCGAACTTTCAGCGAGTGAACCACCGATCGGTATTGTTGGTTCATCCTGAACGGTGCAGCAGCCGTAGCGGTCTGGATCTGTGTCCTGGCACATTAATATCGACCTCTGGCCGGTCAGAAAATAGCCCGCGTGGTTACAACTCTTGAAAGGGAGTTGTGCCACAAGCTACGCAGACATGCTGGCAACAGCTTAACAACTGTGTTGCTAAATTGCGATGTTTTGCTAGAAAACCTTGATGACACCAACTGTAGAATAGAAGCTTCATCGGGTACACGCGAAATGTGGTCAGTTTAGGCAGGATAAATGGTAACTTGTTTGCTGTTTTCTGCAGAAAGACTTCGCTCTAATGTATGAAATGGCTACTATTTCCGATACCCTACCCAGCGAATAGGTCATTCGTCAACGATTATATATTTTTTAAGACTATGTCCCGTCGAATAGGTGTAATCTTGCTGAAATATACGTATGGTACACGAACCCCCATCTACCCCTGTATTTTAAGTTCCTACAGCTCCGCATGCAGAAGCTCGATGCCGACGGCCACGCTCCCTTCTTTTTCCGCCGCTAGCGGCTTGCCACACAATGCCAGACAAAATGTAGTCCAACTGCAACCAGCTCATTCAAATGTGTGAGCGCGATCGGCTCGTTTGCCTGGCTCACGCCGATGGTGGCATTCGCATCCAAATTAGCCCATTAGCATCGTCAGAGAAAACGAGGCTTTCCACACCGCGCGCGGCGCTATCCCGGAGTCGCGCGGGCCAAGCTGTGCATCTGGCTCAGACCAGATGTTGGAACGGAATAGACGCTAGCAGTGGATGTCCGGCCTGATGTTCCCGCCGATATTATGCAAATAAATAAGAAAATGTGATTCACTAAACTCATGGTGATGCAGGTATGCATTTGTATACCTTAAGACCATCCATAACCAGTAGCTTTCTATGAGTTAGGGCTGTAGGTACAAGAAGTACAAGTAGGTGCAACGCATGGAAAGTACACTAAAACAATCATTCACACGAACGCACGCACGCACACACACGCACACGCTCACGCACACGCACACGCACACACACACGCACACGCACACGCACATCATGTGTACGCAAGCACACGCAAGCACATTCATGCGCACATATGCACACAGGAACAATCTACACAACGTTACACACAAAATTGCACGCCTGTGTACAGGGTTGCATGTACTTACTACCGCGATGGTTGAAATGCCACGATCGTCCTCTCACTTCCCCCGAACAAAAAAGAAGCACAGATAGGAAGACAGTGATGATAACCAGTTGACAGTGGATTAACTAACACATGTCAGATTGATAATCTTTTCCGGTCCTCACCCTGGCAGTTTGGGCGCAAAGATCAGCTGTGGCATTTTGATGCTACGTGTTAGTACCTTTCGTAATATTGCATTGCCCAAACACTGCTGTCCACACTTTATCACGCCTCTCGTCCTATGTGCATGCTCCGAGGAACCTTCAGCACGTTGTCATTGTTGTATTGTAGTTAACACGACGCTGATTTGGGGAAGGCCGTCGGACGCCTTCGCTCTATCGCTTTAGCAGATCGATCGAGGACGTACCAGCGTCACGAAACGCTCAGCAGCCATCCTTCCACCAATTCTGCACCTTTTCAAGAAACCTCTTCTCAGCGGTTCTATTGAGTCATGAGGCATTACGTCATGAAGAAAACCATGACATTCTGTTCGCCACCCCGGATTGTATATTCCTGCTGCGGTTGGTAGCTTAGAGTGCTCACGTACTCCTACACGTACAGTAAGACATGAGGTTAATGTAGGCCAATGCAGAATCAAGGTGGAATAAGCCACCCCTGACCTCTTCCCATGTCATCCTAGCTTCCACAATTTCCAAAATCCAACACCTTGTTTTTTTCGGCTAGAGTTTAACGAAAAACATACAGGCTCGTCTTGACTACCCTTTCCTCTCCCCCTTAGGGGAAGAGGTGGCATGCTCACAATACATGTTGCTAGAAGTGCAAGGAAGTAATGCAGTTCATAGACGTTTGAAAGCAGCAAGAACCTGGCAATGTCGAAGTTACGGGAAAGAGAAGCATTGCATTTGCACGCAGTAAATACGTCCTAGAAGGCCACATTGCGCTTTATTTATGTACCTATGTTGAGATAATTTTGGGCCCGACAAGTTAGATGAGGTGAGATGAGGTCAGCGGTGGACGCGTTTCCAAACTGCTGGAACGCCCTATGGAAGCTTTGAAATTCCACAAACCGTAATTTGCTGTTCGAGTGCATATTTTTTTGCAAAAACGTTTGCGAGCATTTTAAACAGCCACTCCACTGGCCGTGTTCGGAGCTGGATGCCAGCGGATGCATCACCACTGTCAACTATCGCTGAAGGACTATCAACCACATTTTGTCACTGTCTTCTTGAATTTCTGCCCGGCTTCAGGCCCCATCCGCATCCGTCCGGTATCCGTCCAGCGTCTTTCCGGCGTCCGTCCGGCGTCCGTCCGGCGTCCGTCCGGTGTCCGTCCGGCGTCCGTCGGGCGTCCGTCCGGTGTCCGTCGGGCGTCCGTCCGGCGTCCGTCGGGCGTCCGTCCGGCGTCCGTCCGGCGTCCGTCGGGAGTCCGTCCGGTGTCCGTCGGGCGTCCGTCTGGCGTCGCGGGCGTCGTCTGGTGTCTGTCGGGCGTCCGTCGGTGTCTGTCTGGTGTCTGTCGGGCGTCGTCGGGCGTCTGTTGGTGTCGTCGGGCGTCTGTCCGGCGTCTGTCCGGCGTCTGCGGGAGTCTGTCCGGTGTCTGTCGGGCGTCTGTCCGGCGTCTGCGGGCGTCGTCGGTGTCTGTCGGGCGTCCGTCTGGTGTCTGTCCGGTGTCCGCGGGCGTCTGTCGGGCGTCCGTCGGTGTCCGTCGGGCGTCCGTCTGGTGTCTGTCGGGCGTCCGTCGGTGTCGTCGGCGTCCGTCCGGTGTCTGCGGCGTCCGTCTGGTGTTGTCGGTGTCTGTCGGCGTCCGTCCGGTGTCCGTCGGGCGTCCGTCGGGCGTCCGTCCGGTGTCCGTCGGGCGTCCGTCCGGTGTCCGTCCGGCGTCCGTCCGGCGTCCGTCCGGCGTCCGTCCGGCGTTCGTCCGGCGTCCGTCCGGCGTTCGTCCGGCGTCCGTCCGGCGTCCGTCCGGCGTCCGTCCGGCGTCCGTCCGGCGTCTGACCGAGGTCAGATCCGCGGCGGCACAGCGACGTCCACACCAGCCTGACGTCGCAGCCCTCGCTGCATATTACACGCCCGGCCACATGGGATTAGCGGCACGCCGAGCCGCCCTTTCTTGTCATTACTCTCTGTCTAACAGAGTTAGTCGGCCCGCCACGCCGTTCTCGCCGAAATGTGGGCAGTTGGCGGCGGAGGCGGCGACCGTGCCGCATCTGCCGCGCAGGCCGCCACTCCGGCGGCCATCGTGTGACGTCACATACTGCACATCGCGTGCACACCCAGCCGCCGAAGGTCACCGCTGGTGGCTTTGTGAGTCCAGCAGCAAGTTTGCTGCTGCTGCAGCAGGTTTGCTGTCGTTGTCAACATCCCGCCTGATCCTGAATGACAGGCAGTGAGGGACGTCACCAGGCATGAGGCATAGCGCCTACCATACAGCTAATAGTTAGATGTCACAAAGTAGATTGGGGATGCTATCACTATGTTACTTGGAGAGGTTACAACGGGTGATATGTGAGTGTACTTTCGGGTTTCTATAAAAAAAAATTTTCAGGTTTCTTGCACACGCGGTCTGTAAGACTTAGCGTGCATGTTTTTAGGCAATGAGTGTTTGAAGTGCATGCTTAGGCTTAGATTACGTGTGTCTGCGCGCGACAGGACGGCCAGAAGTGCCGTTCGCTGAGACGCTCAGACGTCCTCAATGATAGCTTACTTTATACCTTGCCTTCCCATGGCGGTGGAACCAACGATGCGCTGGAACACCGCGTCTCCTCTGCTTTCCTTCTTTAGGCATAATATCCAACATGAAGCCTGACGTTTAAGACGGCGTTGACTGCAAGGAAGCTGTCTCAGATGTAGCCTACGCATATCCATGCATATTGGCTGTTGTATACACGATGGACAATTGATTCCATCGCAGACGCTTGTCTGGCAAAGCTACAATGGAACAAATGTCGAGTGGGACAAAATATGCATAGCACACTCTAGGATAAATCGAGATCTGTTCGGAAAGGGCAAGAGTTTGTCCACCAATTGCTGAACGGGTGTCAGCATTGTCGGCTTGCATGGATGTGAATAAAGGCAAGTCGGGACTTTCATCTCAAGAATGTTGCTCATACTGCGCAACCTATCTTTTCATAAGATACTTGGGTTGGATGTTGTTCATGTAATATGCTACCCTCAGACTCCTTGTGACCTCGGAAACAGACATGCCCCGAAATGGTTTCGAAGGGGCCACATTCCATCACCAGAACATGGTAATGTGCATTACTAATAGCTGGCGCCATCATCATGCAAATTGACGGTGCCAAACATCAAAGGTGCAGATGGGTATGAGGCTACCTTCCTAAGTTTCATTTATTTTTGCAATGCAATTTGTGTGAACTTTTTTCGCCACATTATGTAATCATTCGAATATGAAGCCGAAGACTAAAGTCTCTAAATTCTAAGGAAAAATTCACCTGGCGGGAGAGACGATTGTCCTTCTTGTTCCTTTCCTGGTTGTACTACCGCCGCTGATGTAAATAAGCGTACCATTTTAGGGATGATGTTTGCGAACTAACTGTTCTTTTTCGTCAATTTGGTACTATGTTTGTTCCCATTGACGAACAGCGGTGAAGCAAATATTAATAGGCACCTATGTTGAACACTCACGTCTTTAAAACTATTATTTCCACTGGTGGTTTTTGAAGAAGACATATCGTTTGTTGGTATTGGGCATAAGCACTTCCTAAGACATAGTAGATGGCTAAGCCACCTCTTAACCTGACCTTGACTGGGGTGTTCGCTGGACGCCGTTCTGGAGGGACAGAGTTTAACGATCCCTATCTGTCTCAGCAAGCATTGGACGGTTCAAACTGATTCAAACGGCAATTGATAGCCCTACACTACATATACGCCCATTCGCGATACATGCATTTTCGACCATGGAATTCATGGATGACATATGTCCAATCAAAGACAAAATTTGGAATGTTGCGGAAGTTTCACCTTTCATCCAATTCATTTTCGCACCCAGTCTATGGATTTGGCTTAATGGACGGCACTTGATAGTCCTGGATCTTGCCGGATATACCAGTCTCATGGGTGCACAGGTTTGACTTGTTGTGTCATACTTGTGCTTGCACGGTAATACTTGACGTTACATGGTTGACATCATGGTATATGAGATAAAGTGTGCATAATCTTACGAAGCAACACCTCGCAAGAAATGTGCTGTTTGGCTCATCTATAGTAATAACATAACATCAACAAGCAAGCACTAAGCAATTATAAAATTGTAATACGCACCACCTGCATGCAGTCTACGCCGACTTCGGTGGAAGGTCCAGGATACAATGGCTTCATCTTTCTGGGATGCGGATTTCATGCTACTGGTGTCCATGCATGCAATATTCAGATGTAGCTTAGCTCAGTACACATGCATCGGACCAATACTTATGTGATCTATGATGACCCGAAAAGGGTCACGTCATGCGAATTCCTCCTTCGTGTGACCTCTCCGTCACATCGGAATGATAGGCTAGTTTCATGTGTGAGAGATAACAGTCAACCACAAATACAGTTGGAAAAAATCCAAATGTACGGTCGGATGATGTTTCTGCAACGAACTCACTCCTAGACGGAGCTCGTTTCATCGACCTACTACCGGATGAGGAAATTCCAGTTTAACGGAACAGTTTCAACATGTATTTTAGTGGGCGAGTAGTGCACGGGCACGACACAAGTAGCAGAGCCTGTCCGGTGTCCAGCCAAACTTCACCCACCACAATAGGCGTCATGTGGGACGCGAACACACTTTCCACCTCGGAGGCGGACGTCAAGTCCTGAGCGTAACCTCGTCGCTGCCTACGATTCACTATGTTTCCAATCCAAGGTTTGGAATGAGACTTGGAGATATATGCTCACCTTGGCTGAGACCAGAGAAGGTCTACGTTGATTCTACATTGATCTAGGACGACATCATGCGTCTCTTGGAGCCATGCGAATGCATACGAACATGCTGCAGATGAAACTTTCTAAACGGAGCAGACATATTCAATTCATAACATGGAAGCGACAAAATGTGGTTCCTTACCGACATCGCAACCTAGGATGACCTATGAGACATTGATGGATAGAGGAGCATTGGAGGCTTCAAGACATTGTGTCGCTAAGTTCTCGAGTTATATGGAAAGGAGCAACAGGGTGACATCACCTCCACCCCCACCCCCCCCCCCCACCCCCAATCAACGCCGGGTTCAGTTGATTTGTGCCATGTTTCGCCAATATAGTTTTTGGCTAGCGGTCCCGAAGCATGAAGGCCCGGTCTCTCATCCCATTCCTAAGTCGATCAACATTGGCACAATTGCAATATAGGGAAGCAACATTAACAGCCATGCGTGGACACGTTTACATGCACCACTCTGGGCTTGTGGTGCCAAGGCTCTCAGTTATTATGTCCAGTCAAAGCTAAGAGGAAGAATTGTGAATCCTTCCTGGCAGGGGCTCCGCCACGTTATTTGGTCGGAGGGGTAATAGCAGAGGTGATCCCAAAAACCTGTCACAGGGTAGAACACACCCAAGAAACCTGTCTGAGACACAGGGAGAAAATGTAGAAATTCCATTAAGTTATCGGGTTCGCATTGTCACCGAAAGGGGCTCAGTTTTCATATCTTGGAGTGACGCACGGAAAGTTTACAGTTTGTTTCTATATTTCAATACAACTCAATTGAACTTATCTTTTGCTTACAACCTACACATGGTGAGTGCGAGTGGGAGCTAGCAAGAGCCCTCCCCTAACTCCAACATCATTGGATACGGAAATTATACCAGCGCGCGTTACCCTTCAGCAGAGGTGGAGTCTCAGGGGAGGGTCAAGATCCCGCCTGGTTTCGCTGGTCCCCCTGGCAAACTTTACTCTACAAGAAAAGTCAACTTAAATGCAATGCAATCAATAAGAGCGGCCTAGACACTGGAATGAGAAAGACACCGATGTCTTTCTCATTCCAGGCTGGATTTTTTTGTCTGTGCGAGGGCCATTCTTGCCGCTGGACCGCCTGGAATCTCGATAGATCTCCACCTATGCCGTCCAGCAGACATCTTAGAAATTAATTCCTAAATGAGCTCGCTTTTCGTGATATGCACATTCGTCCTGCATCACCTTTACAAATGAAGTGATATAAAATCGAACTCCTGACTTCCTCGCCACGTAACTTCGATTTTGAAACCAATCCAATATTTAGCTATTCGAAACACTCGTTTGAAACGTCATTTTGTGACGTCTTTTCATGTAACTCTCACGACGCACCAACTCATTCTGGGTCATGCCGCCAATTGCTCGCGCGGATGTCTAGCGGTGGGGAGAAGTGACGGGGAGACACACAGCCTTTCGGTTGAGAGACCAGCGCTCTGCACCTGGACTAACCTCTTTCCTTTTCGTGTCGTCTGTCGCTCGTATATTTCCAACACACGATACAGTTGATGAAAAGGCGAGGTACAAACTTGATGAATATACCCGACGGGTCACATCCGCCGTACAAGGCCACCCCGCTTCGCGGTGGTGCCTGCTTGGTGCAGCCGTGGTGCAGTCGTGGTGCCCGCTCGGTATAGCCGTGGTGTCCGCTCGGTGCAGTCGTGGTGTCAACTTGGTGCGGTAGTGCCCGCTTGGTGCGACACTTGTGATTGGATGATCTAGATAGTGTATCAAGCTTTCGGCGCATCTCGCTTCTGTCCCACTTCTCAAAATGGAAACAATGTGTGCAGCCAACTTACTGGGTACCTCTCACCAAACAGCATTAGGCCTTCTCACCAATATGCCTACAAACCCAGAGACGCCGTACAACCGTAGGACGCCGTGTTCGATGCTGTGCCCTTCGATGCTTCAATCGAATAATTTCCACACCGACGAGGTGAACTTACAAACATCATGTCAGCGGATTTGAGTAAAGCCTTTGACAATGTCGACCACCTTATCCTCCTTCAAAAACTCTGTTGGTACCGCATCGACCCCACCTGGTTTCGCAGTTACCTGGATGATTGGAGCAGCTGGTGAGAGGGGGCTCGTATACCCGTCCCGTCACCCACTGTGTCCCCAGGGTTCCATAGCCTGCTTGCTCTTCTGCTTCTTCACCTTCCCGACCTTCCCTGCTACTTTCCAGAACATCACCTATCTCGTATGCTGACGACGCCCAGCTGCCTGATCACGCCGCTGGGAAAATCTGCAGAATCACAAAACCCGCTTAGAGCACTCACTCGAACTTTTTCAGACATGGCTTCGGTCTAGCTCACTCAAGATGAAGCCTGACAAAACAGACTTCTATCTCATTGGCTCTGGGCAAAACATAAAACTGTTGATTTCCAGTTTAACATGATGAATGTTAAGCCATTCAGGTCATCAAGTTGTTGAGTGTCTTCATAGATCCTGTTCTATCGCGGGGCACACCTCATTCGGGTTGCCCGGAAGTGCAGCTGTCTGCTCATCTCCCTCTATCGGACCCGTCACCACTTCACCAAGGTCACTCAATTTGCTGATTCAAACCAACGTTTTCCCGCATATCACTTACTGCATTTCGATCTGCGGAGGGCATCCAAGTGCCGGCTACAGAATACAAAAAACGCATCAACTTCGTTGTCAGGATTGTCACAGGAACACGTGGCAGGAAACACATCGGTCCGGCCTTGTATTCCCTGGGGTGGTGCAGAATCGAGCACCTGGTGGACAGGCGGGATGTCACCAAAGTATCTAAGGTGACCCACAGCGGCTCGGACCCTCAGGCTCTACGTGAAATGTTTCGAGCCTGCTCAGAGGTCTCGCGGCGCGTGACCCGATCGACCAGAAACATTGAGCTTCCAAGACGCCGGTTAGCATGCACACAGAGGAGTTTTAGATACCCGGCCGCTGCCTCCGGGAAGCAGCTACCTCCGGCCGTCTCGGGCTGTCGCTCGATGTCAGTTGTTAAGTCGGCTGTGCAGTAGATGTAGTAGTGTGTGTTGTCGTTTTAACTAATTGACCAGGTATCTCTATTAGGTAATCAGGGTATGTATCGACCAGGTAATCCCCGTGATCGGACTCTTGTACAGATCATTACAAAAATAAACATTATAATCTAAATTGCAAAACAAATTATCCAACAAGAGATGGATTGTCATCAAACAGAGCTAAGCTGAGCAATAAAGTTGCAATTTGGCAGTGAAGTACCAACATTACAACCACAAAGCCAGTACCATGTGATAGTTAATATTTCAAGGCATATGAAGTTGAGGGACGTAAGGAAAATCAATATCAGATTAACAGGACATGGACTAAAACGACAACTTGCACCGTCGACAACATGTTATCGACAACTTGCCATCGGTATTCACCGGCATACATATTCATCGGCAAGGTTGGCCCTTCCCCTTTAACTTTTGTTCTACGCCATACTTATAACTGCAGCTAACGGCAGTATGTAGCTCTATCCATAAGCTTCGAAAAAGTCCATAGGCTTGCTTCTATACCCATTACTGGTTACCTTCCAAGTCTGGCGAAAGCAAGCGATGTTTTGGTGCTGCCGACCAGCGGACAGCCGCGCCAGAGCATGTACTGCGTCATACCTGACCACAGGAACTGACCAATCACGCTTCGAGTAGTGCAGAATAATGATACTCTGGATACCTGGAACTGTGACGACACTGGAGACTGATCGATCCATGGCGGCCGATGGGATGAAGCTCCGAATCAATATGGTGCAAACGGCCGTTTACACAAGTCACATAAAACATGAGCCGTGTTCGGATCAGGCTGACAGTGTGGCCGTCAACACCGCCAACGCGGCCTTTGGTCAATCAGAGATCGAAATGTGCTGTCATGCTTGACAATACAATGTCAGCTAAAACTTGGTCCTCCTCCGATTGGCCCAAGGCTGTCTTGACGGCAGCCTTTTCAAATAGGTCCGAACTTGGCAATATAGCCTTGCATAACTGCTTCGATCCACATTATCTTTGAGTATTAGCAGGCTACCATTTACTGGCATATCCGACAGAGCGAAGGAAGAACTGTACGTACAACTTTTCTGCCATATTCAGCTGCAACATACGCTTTTCATGCAAAATTATTGGACCATACCCCAGGCAAATATTGCGGGGTGTACTCCTCCTCAATCTGACGGTTGAGGGGATGCATCCCCTCCGCCCCCCACCTCCTGTGGCTCAGCCCATGCTTCCTGGTCCACTCAAGCTTCGACGTTCTTCGGAGCAAGGATGGTTCACTCAAACCCCTCCTCCCCTCCCCACGTTCAACAACCCCTGGACTTCCCACCAATAATCGCGCTCTCCAACACTGCGTTTCAGTCCAATGTGAAATGAAGAAAACATGAATTCACCACATGGACATTGGATGCACAGCTTGTCCGCGATCGCTGGACATATATTGGGCCATTGCCTCGAATTGGTTTCGATATTCAGTAGCTCTCTTTGCTGGAAATTGGATAAATGTCGAACGGAAAACATTTGCTTCCGCTGTCAGATTGTGATGCCATTTCGACACCATCTAAAAACCGAATGTTCCGGTGGATTTCCGGAATCAGTCAGGGAGGCGCCAACTTTCCTGAACAAATGGTTTCGGTCCAAAATCACTCACAATTATTGGCCGTAAGCGGTAGCTGAAGGATGCCACTGAACACGGCAATAAATACGCTGCTTTCTTGGAAACGAGGATCCAAAACTTGTAATATGCTTCAATTCAGCTAGAACAGAAGAATCTTGACCCCACTCCATCCCACCTGAATGGCCTCGACCTAACCTTGTCGGATCCCACACGAGCCGTGCCAGCCAGATCCATCTAGTCCGAGCCGAAATGACCCGGTCTGATGTAGTCCGGTTCTAAGCGCGACCTGATCCAATTTATCCCATACCCATTCCCGTTTCGCTATGTCCTAATTTTCAGTATTATATTTGCCGTGCACTGTTAGCAGAACACCTGTAAGCGTATCGAGCAGTTCATCTGTATCGTCTGGTAAAGTTTTATCCGGGTAGTACGAGAGATAGCAGTGCCAGCCGCCACACGCACGTCTTAGGTCATAAGGCTTAGTGAACCATTGCGAAGTGAAGCATCTAGGAAGGTCTAAACCACGCAAGAGCAAAATTTGCCTCCTGCATGATAGGTGGTGCATGTTATTGTTTACATTGAAGCGGACTGTGCCCGTAGATGCCCGTGCCCGTAGTGCCCGTAGAACTGCTTCCACAAAGCGACACCCCGTTCGCCTAATCCTTCGAGGACCCTTTCATAATCCATGTATATAAGGATAGCGCTCGCAATTAACTATCGCCCAACGGAACATTCCGCCATCTTCTGCCTATCAAGGGGGATAATCCACAATCCACAATCCACAATCCACCATCCACCATCCATCTCGTCAGTTCGTCCCTGATTGAGGCATGAAAAACAAATGCATTGTTCGACATAAATTATATCTAATGACGCCCAACATGGCCTCGCGAGGTAAACTGCTCATTCCTTAGGTCAGGTAAAACAACGATTTCAAAAACGTCGGACATTTTTAGATAAAACTACGAAAGCCAAAGCAAAATTGGACGTTTGCTTGTAGATCTGACCATGCCCGGTCGGTTGATGATTCTCACACCTTGATCCACACCTTGATAAACCTCCAGGTCAGGTCAGAGTTATCTCTGACCACATGGATATCAATCATTTCGCGAAGCATGGCCAAGCATTTCTTGTTTGTTTATTAGATGGTTCGCGACGCAATGTATGTACATTCACGGTTAATAGCGCCGCCCACACTGTTTCGCGAGTGGGCCGCGGGATTGGAAAATGTCCCGAGCGGTGCGAGTGTTCAACCCGGGACCTTTGGTACCCAGAGCTCAGCACCTTAACTACTCGGCCACCCCCGCCCCGGCCAAGCATTTCTTGCGTAGATGTGGCCAAGTATGGCTGAAATGGATTGGGGATAAACGTAGATGCTGAACTCAAATTATTTATGTTGTAAGCGGCCATCAGATGTCATCCAAAGGTTGAGGTTACTGACGGTCATTGCCTAGCATTTCCTTGGATATCGGTTTTCGAACTTAGGACCGATCTGGGGTCATTTTGGGTGTAGAATTAGAATATCACCACAATAGTGACCGTAGAAAAAGCCAACACAATGCAAATTTTCCGCAACATTTTAAACATGGGATCAATACACATGCTGTAGCACCTCATGTATGAGTCGTGACGCTCCACGTGCCACTCATTGGACTGATCAGATCCGTGGGATATCATGGGATACACATGATGTAGCACCTCATGTATGAGTCATGACGCTCCATGTGCCACGTCACTGGACTGATCAGATCCGTGGGATATCATGGGATACACATGATGTAGCACCTCATGTATGAGTCATGACGCTCCACGTGCCACGTCACTGGACTGATCAGATCCGTGGGATATCATGGGATACACATGCTGTAGCACCTCATGTATGAGTCATGACGCTCCACGTGCCACGTCATTGGACTGAGCCGATCCGTGGGATATCATGGGATACACATGATGTAGCACCTCATGTATGAGTCATGACGCTCCATGTGCCACGTCATTGGACTGATCAGATCCGTGGGATATCATGGGATACACATGATGTAGCACCTCATGTATGAGTCATGACGCTCCACGTGCCACGTCATTGGACTGATCAGATCCGTGGGATATCATGGGATACACATGCTGTAGCACCTCATGTATGAGTCATGACGCTCCACGTGCCACGTCATTGGACTGATCAGATCCGTGGGATATCATGGGATACACATGCTGTAGCACCTCATGTATGAGTCATGACGCTCCACGTGCCACGTCACGGGACTGATCAGATCCGTGGGATATCATGGGATACACATGCTGTAGCACCTCATGTATGAGTCATGACGCTCCACGTGCCACGTCACTGGACTGATCAGATCCGTGGGATATCATGGAATACACATGCTGTAGCACCTCATGTATGAGTCATGACGCTCCACGTGCCACGTCACTGGACTGATCAGATCCGTGGGATATCATGGGATACACATGATGTAGCACCTCATGTATGAGTCATGACGCTCCATGTGCCACGTCACTGGACTGATCAGATCCGATGAAACACTTTGATAAATACGTCGTGCTCATACGGGCGTTACATTTGCAAACATTCACGAGAAAAAAACACAAGTTCTCGATTTTTGCCAAACTTTGACCCTGACAGGTCCATTAAAGTCTCTCAATAACATCACAGGGTCCAGCTTGGTATCAGTCGCGAGATCTTGTAACAGGATGCACGTTATTTTACGTGATCTCGTTCTGCTTATAATTATCAGGGCACTCACCAAACCCCTCCACTGTCATTCCAAGGTGACAAGCTACCTAATGTCAGTGAGGGATAGTATGCCTACATGACCAGAACTAGGGCCATGTTTGTTTACACAGCTCAGAGCCTAAAATTGCAACATTGCTGGATGATATTGTGTGGCATTAGCAGGATCCATTACTTAATTTTGAATGGAAAATGTAAAAGCTCGCCTTCCAGCTATATTTTATACCCAGCATCCAGTGGCACAGAATCGGAATTTCATCACCGTTTTAGCACAAATTCACCTAACATGCCCCTCAGAGTGACGTCGTGTCTAAGTGACCTGGCATGACCTGGATGTGTTCCTCGCATTCAATATGGACAAAAGGTGGATCATCACATAAGCGAAACGTCATAGAGTTCTATCTCAAGCAGCTTGGTGGCCATAGCTGAAACAATGCTGACTGGCGGTGGCATCCACCATTTTTTTCTCGGTATGCGAGGGTTAACACTATTTCACCCTTAATGCTTTGACGTTAAACATGTTGAGGAATCCTTTAACACCTCGGTGCTAGAGTCCCGAAGAGCACGTCGCATATGACGACATCATACGTGACCTGTGATAAACTTCGTCTTCAAAAGATATGTCCAAGATCTCAGAGGCATTGCAGTTTTGTTTTGAAAATCCTGCTGGCTGAGAAGGCTGTCGCGCGAGTCAGGGTATCGAACTTCAGTCGGCACGTGACCCGCCGGAAGGCAGATTTAATTTGCGAACTGGTGCGACGAAGCTCGACCTCCCTACGGACTAGCTGTCTGGATGGCGAATAAGCTTACCGACCGGTCGGCGGCGCCAGTCGTTCGACTTGCAGCTCGCGTGACGTGTGACGTGATGCCAGCACGTTGCAACAATGTTAGATATAATTATACCGTTCGGCCCTCATCATTCGAGAATGCGCAGTTATATTACGTCGCGTGTCGCGTGAATCATGCCACCACTGTTGACGGCCGGCTGGACGCGTCTCAATGCATGTTATGATTTACGGCCGATATCTTAGCCACCGACGACGAACGCAACGAACGCTGATATGAATGTTATGGGTTATGTTGGCGATCGGAGCCGTACTGCGACGACTCTGCATCCTGACTAGACAGGTTAGGAATGCCACTGTCAACTGCAGGCAGGAAATGCTTATCAAATGTTATGGGTTATGCTGGTACCCGATCCGACGGCCGCTGACCAAACGACGCCCCTGTATCCGGAGTAGATAAGGCCGACATACCAGTTTACCCCCCTCCCCAGTCTGGACGACCATTATATATAGTCGAGGGATCGAAGGCTGGAGGTCAGAAGAGATTGAGTTCTCTCGCACGCTGGACTGTTGTCTGTGGTGCTGGCAGTTGCGGCTAAATTAACTGCCAGTACTTATAAACTTTTGGCTGTACGCTTTTCCATCATCCATACGCTGGAACGAACTGTTTGAGAACAATTTTGCCGTCTTCAATTAGTTCAAATATAAAGTAAAGTTCCGTTGTACTTTGGAACGGAGTTATTGCTTCGCTGGTCCTCTAGACTCTTCACGCCGCCAACGATACAGACTTCACTACAACGTGCCCTCGTGAGATCACTGAGGAAATGCGCAGCAGGTGGTAGCTCGCGTGACACGTGACGTGAAGCCAGCACGTGCCCTTGTGAGATCACTGAGGAAATGCGCAGCAGGTGGTAGCTCGCGTGACACGTGACGTGAAGCCAGCACGTGCCCTTGTGAGATCACTGAGGAAATGCGCAGCAGGTGACACGACGGGTGTTCTGCCAGTTCGGAGGAGCGTCAGGGCTGACCACGTCCCTGAAGCACCATTCAAAGCTTGATGGCTGTCAGGCTCGAGTGCAGGATTGGATAATGTTGCGTGCGATCGTGTTCCGAAATGTCATCGGATGAATGCTTCTGAATCGTGCACGGCAAGAGCCTACTCAAGCAGCCAGCTTTTCACGGAACAAATTTGTTCGCATTTGCGCCATATTGGCTCATACCCTGAGTTGAAGACTGTCTCGAGAAGTACTCACGGCGGACGGGTGGGTGGCCTACACAGAAAACGTTCAAAATACCAACGCCAGTTTCGGCACACAGGAGGCTCTTTGCCGAAATTGCATTGCATGCAGGTTCAGCAGGTGCCCAGCAAGTTAGATTGATTTTCCAGTCATGCCTTAGCTCATACTAGGCTTGGGGGTGCATAGAGCATGGGTGTACAACCACATACCCCTTCAATCACTCCACTTAATTTATTTCATTCACGTCCCTGTCAGTTATATTAGGGAGGCCCACGAGTTGAGAGGCTTCCTTGAGCAATCCCAAAATTCAAATTGAGGTTCCGACGCGGCCCGTTATGATGCCTGAGAGAAGCGTATACATTGCAACGGTTTACCCTACCGTGTCTGTCCATACGGTGTTGTTTCATATGCTGCAAACGAAAAACGACTACGGTGCTACGCTTTCTGTAAGCGCAAAAAAAGGCCTAGCACATCTGTTGATTACAATTTTAAACCCTAATGACGTGGGGTGACCTCTGCCAGCCGTCCAGCCATGCCAGCAGATGTGGGGTGACCTCTGCCAGCCGACCGACCATGTCAGATGATGTGGGGTGACCTCTGCCAGCCGACCAGCAATGTCAGATGATGAGGGGTGACCTCTGCCAGCCGACCGGCCATGTCAGATGATGTGGATGACCTCTGCCAGCCGACCAGCGATGCCAGATGATGAGGGGTCACCTCTACCAGCCGACCGGCCATGTCAGATGATGTGGGGTGACCTCTGCGAGCCGACCAGCGATGTCAGATGATGTGGGGTGACCTCTACCAGCCGACCGGCCATGTCAGATGATGTGGGGTGACCTCTACCAGCCGACCGACCATGTCAGATGATGTGGGTGACCTCTGCCAGCCGACCAGCGATGTCAGATGATGTGGGGTGACCCCTACCATCCGACCGGCCATGTCAGATGATATGGGTGACCTCTGCCAGTCGAGCAGCCATGTCAGATGATGTGGGTGACCTCCGCCAGCCGAACAGCCATGTCAGATTATGTGGGTGACCTCTGTCAGCCGACCGGCCATGTCAGATGATGTGGGGTGACCTCTGCCAGCCTACCAGCAATGTCAGATGATGTGGGGTGACCTCTACCAGCCGACCGGCCATGTCAGATGATGTGGGTGACCTCCGCCAGCCGACCAGCCATGTCAGATTATGTGGGTGACCTCTACCAGCCGACCAGCCATGTCAGATTATCTGGGTGACCTCTGCCAGCCGACCAGCCATGTCAGATGATGAGGGGTGACCTCTGCCAGCCGATCAGCGATGCCAGATGATGAGGGGTCACCTCTACCAGCCGACCGGCCATGTCAGATGATGTGGGGTGACCTCTGCGAGCCGACCAGCGATGTCAGATGATGTGGGGTGACCTCTACCAGCCGACCGGCCATGTCAGATGATGTGGGGTGACCTCTACCAGCCGACCGACCATGTCAGATGATGTGGGTGACCTCTGCCAGCCGACCAGCGATGTCAGATGATGTGGGGTGACCCCTACCATCCGACCGGCCATGTCAGATGATATGGGTGACCTCTGCCAGTCGAGCAGCCATGTCAGATGATGTGGGTGACCTCCGCCAGCCGAACAGCCATGTCAGATTATGTGGGTGACCTCTATCAGCCGACCGGCCATGTCAGATGATGTGGGGTGACCTCTGCCAGCCTACCAGCAATGTCAGATGATGTGGGGTGACCTCTACCAGCCGACCGGCCATGTCAGATGATGTGGGTGACCTCCGCCAGCCGACCAGCCATGTCAGATTATGTGGGTGACCTCTACCAGCCGACCAGCCATGTCAGATTATCTGGGTGACCTCTGCCAGCCGACCAGCCATGTCAGATGATGAGGGGTGACCTCTGCCAGCCGACCGGCCATGTCAGATGATGTGGGGTGACCTCTACCAGCCGACCGGCCATGTCAGATGATGTGGGTGACCTCCGCCAGCCGACCAGCCATGTCAGATTATGTGGGTGACCTCTACCAGCCGACCAGCCATGTCAGATTATCTGGGTGACCTCTGCCAGCCGACCAGCCATGTCAGATGATGAGGGGTGACCTCTGCCAGCCGATCAGCGATGTCAGATGATGAGGGGTGACCTCTGCCAGCCGACCGGCCATGTCAGATGATGTGGGGTGACCTCTGCCAGCCTACCAGCAATGTCAGATGATGTGGGGTGACCTCTACCAGCCGACCGGCCATGTCAGATGATGTGGGTGACCTCTGCCAGCCGACCGACCATGTCAGATGATGTGGGTGACCTCTGCCAGCCGACCAGCCATGTCAGATGATGTGGGGTGACCCCTTCCCACCATGTCAGATGATATGGATGACCTCTGCCAGTCGACCAGCCATGTCAGAGGTGACCTCGCCAGCCGACCAGCCATTCAGATTATGTGGGTGACCTCTATCAGCCGACCGGCCATGTCAGATGATGTGGGGTGACCTCTGCCAGCCTACCAGCAATGTCAGATGATGTGGGGTGACCTCTACCAGCCGACCGGCCATGTCAGATGATGTGGGTGACCTCTGCCAGCCGACCAGCCATGTGATTTTTGGTTACCACGACGCCATGTCAGATGATCTGGGTGACCTCTGCCAGCCGACCGGCCATGTCAGATGATGTGGGTGACCTCTGCCAGCCGACCAGCGATGTCAGATGATGAGGGGTGACCTCTGCCAGCCGACCGGCCATGTCAGATGATGTGGGTGACCTCTGCCAGCCTACCAGCAATGTCAGATGATGTGGGGTGACCTCTACCAGCCGACCGGCCATGTCAGATGATGTGGGTGACCTCTGCCAGCCGACCAGCCATGCCAGCAGATGTGGGGTGACCTCTGCCAGCCGATCGGCCATGTCAGATGATGTGGGTGACCTCTGCCAGCCGACCAGCTAGATGGGCCTCCAGATGATGAGGGGTGACCTCTGCCAGCCGACCGGCCATGTCAGATGATGTGGGTGACCTCTGCCAGCCGACCAGCGATGTCAGATGATGAGGGGTGACCTCTACCAGCCGACCGGCCATGTCCGATGTTGTGAGTGACCTCTGCCAGCCGACCAGCGATGTCAGATGATGTGGGTGACCTCTGCCAGCCGACCGGCCATGTCAGATGATGTGGGGTGACCTCTGCCAGCCGATCAGCGATGTCAGATGATGAGGGGTGACCTCTGCCAGCCGATCAGCGATGTCAGATGATGAGGGGTGACCTCTGCTAGCCGACCAGCCATGCCACACGATGTGGGGTGACCTCTGCCAGCCAACCGGACATGTCAGATGATGTGGGTGACCTCTGCCAGCCGACCGCCCATGTCAGATGATGTGGGGTGACCTCTGTCAGCCGACCGGACATGTCAGATGATGTGGGGTGACCTCTGCCAGCCTACCAGCCATGCCAGACGATGTGGGGTGACCTCTGCCAGCCTACCAGCCATGTCAGATGATGAGGGGTGACCTTCGCCAGCCTACCAGCCATGCCAGACGATGTGGGGTGACCTCTGCCAGCTCTGTTATTGGGTATCTGACGCTGCGGATGTATCCATAAGATACCGCAAGGGTATTCTTCTGGACAATAGAAATTCTTCACGATATACGTTTTCGTAGACAATAACCTGATTTGGTCTTTAAGTGTAATCCAGATGTTCAGTGAGATGTGGGACCGGTATATTTTACATGAAAACCTGCAATACGTGGAGATTGGGAAGAAAATGTTGCTTTTTTAATTACACGCTAAGCTATTTGTGTTCGGTATTGTTCTAGAGCAGGTACTTTATCTGCCGTCCGAATTGAAGACATTGGAAGGGAAGCTAGATACAAATCGCCTGATAATATTGTGTACTCTACGACCACGTTGAATAGACTGATATTTATTACTGCTTTATCTTCATGCATATGGAAATGAATACTTCACATTGTGTATATACATATCATAGTCGAATACAAAGTTATGCATTGTGGGTAATGATCCCAAATATCGCGTTTGGGATGCTTATGAACTCGCTATTTGCACAATCAGTGCATGCTAAGCATCATGCCCTCGTCGTGAAACCTGAGGTTCTTAATCGGACGTTGGACTTGGAGTCAGCTGCCATACTACGGCTTAATATTCTTAGTGCAGCAGTACGTACATCCTGAATTTTAGGAAACTTTCAGGCCAATATCATTTTTATCTGCCTCTGCTAACTTAGCCAATTTATATGCGATGACGTCCTGTTTAATTTTATATTTAAACGGGGTTACTACGTTGCTGAAATCATGACTTCATTGTTGATTTATTTTCAGACGAACGTTCTTCCAAAGTACAATTGATTTCGCCACGATGAATGCATTACATTTTATGACGAGAAGCTCATTCACTTGAGACATGATCTTGAGACATGATCTTGAGACATGATCTTGAGACATGATCTTGAGACATTATCTTGAGACATCATCTTGATATATGATCTTGAGACATAATCTTGAGACATATGCATCACGAGGGTGACAAGGATGTGGCAAAAACAATGTAAGGCAGTCATAACTCCCACCCTCTTCCACCACACATGCACTTGGCATAGCAATCAACCATAAACCGCTTGCTGTTGCGTGTTGAAAATCCACTTGAAAGGCCTTACGATTCAACCAACACACACCCACAGTGGGTTTCTTCTTCAACAATTTTTTTTCATCCGCTTCAGCCCAGACTCCCATGCAGTTCACTACCAGTCGAATGCACCGCTGAACAAGCGAGGAGGCGCAGCATGACCGTATGTGGCTCAGTGTATATCAATTACGGAAGTGACTATAGTGCTATTCGTGTATTACAGCCACTCTTCTTCGAGCAGAGCTTCATGGATATCAGCTGTCATGCTTTCATGAAGTCATTAACAGCAAAAAGGCAAGGAAAAATAACGTCGTCCTTCATTGGTTCGAACATTAATCCTGTGGATTGGGACCATGAGTCGCTGTGACTGTGTTAACCAGCATAAAGGCTATCAGTTAACAGGCTATCGGCTGCAGTACGAAACCCACAAGTGCGCAGGATCTGCCGCCATGCAATTCTTCAGTTGAACACAGTTTGCGAGTACTCCAAGGGAGTGACTGTGAAGAAATCAGCAACCTTGAAGCTTTAAAAACAGGGTGTTCTGAGTGAAAACAGAACCTGGAATGTTTTCATATTAACGGCTTCAGACGGGCAACGATCAAATCGGGTGGCTCAACTGAACTCTGTCACGTGCATACACGAGGTTAGACACGCCCGAGCTTCGCCCTCGCCGGCAACTAACAGGAAATAAATCAGAGCCAATCGCTTATTTGTGAAACAAAACAGGAACAATGTGTGGAATGGTCTGGCTTGGATTTGCTATTATTGGTGCTGGAAATGCTCAGTCGAACGTCACTAGGAAGTAATCCCTTCACTGAGGGCATCGGGTCAAACTTAATCGGGCCATTTATATAGTGAGCTGCTCATCAACTAAGAGCTTGAGCTATATCGGGCGGATGAATCATATCGCGCCACTGCACTCACTGTTCGTTCTCATGTAGTGTGTCTGAAGCTTCAGTATTCTTGAGTATTATGACACTAACGCTAGTGAAACGAGGCAGGGCGATATATTGTGCCTGAAAGGTTATCATCTGATATTTAAAAAACAAGTAGCAATCCGGTGCTGGATTCTTAACCATAAGCACATGAGCATCACAAATCAGAATGTCTATCATATTTTTCACAGGTCAAATTTGTAAATCTGTCGGTAGCTTTGACCTTGGCAACCCGCTAAGGTCCTTCTTAAAGTAAAGTGGGACAGTCGAACGGCCGGGCGAGCCGCTCGGGGTAGATTGGCTGCTATATACATCTGGAAAGCGGTTTCTCCCGAGATCCCGGACCAAAACACCAAAAACCAAAAATGAAAAAGAATATTGAAATATCAACCAAAAAAACTCAGCTTCACGTTTTGATTCAGGCGTAGCTGATATCGAGCAGCGTGTTCTTTTACCTAGCACTGCCCTTCTACCGAGGCGATTGCTGTGCAGTTGTTACGTTAGCTTTCAATTAAATTGAATATTTCCTTTGTTAGAATATCCCTTTCTACATATTTGTGTGTGTGCTGTTTCCGAAGTGCGCAGGTGCTGTTGCAGCGCAATGCGTAATCACTGGGTGAGGGAGATGAGCAAAGCCACAGCCAAAAGGGAGCAGTAGTTTGACAACTTAGGCTACGAAGAAGCTGGAGCAATATCTGGGGCTCATGTCAGCTTCTGCTATTTAACTTGTGTGACTCATTGTGGATTCGGCTTTCCAAGAAAAACATTACAATATCAGATAGACAATGGATTGGGAGGACATCAGCTAAAATATGAAAAATATCCAAATATGACTTTTTTTAAAGGTCACGAGTGGAATGTCACGAGGTCACAAGATCAGATGTTGACCTCAGACGACCACACATATTTTATTGCATTGGGCAGGTCGTCCATTTTCAAATTATATATAGCTTTGTTAAGCTAATTACTACCACTCAAATATTTTTATTAAACATGATTTTCTACATCAACCGCCTGCGTGAACTCAACTTTTTTCCAACCTGCATCTCGTGACACCTTTGACCTAGAAACTAGAAATATCTAAATCGTAATCTGGGCTATAGATATCGCTGTGCAACCGTTTTCATCAAAATCGGAGGGGGTGTGGTGAACAATTTGGGTTTACAATGGTGATTTGTCCTAGTATCGCCCATTGGGCAATACTAGGAGAAGAGAGAAAGAGAGAAAGAGAGAAAGAGAGAAAGAGAGAAAGAGAGAAAGAGAGAAAGAGAGATAGAGAGAAAGAGAGAAAGAGAGAAAGAGAGAAAGAAAGAAAGAGAGAAAGGGAGAGTGAGAGATAGAGGGCTAGACAGCTAGCTACGCAGTTAGAGAGTGAGATAGAGGTATGCAACGTCGTAGAAAGAGGGGGAAAAGACAAAAAAGGAGAGCCTATCCCGGGTTCTTGGCCCGGGATAATCCCACTTAATTCCACACAGTCTTCCAGGAATAGGCTCAGTTGATGTAATTCGCCGGTTTGCAGGCCCCCGAAAAACGGGATAATCTCCAGTTTTTTCCTCTTTTTTCCCTCTTTCCACCCTGTCCCTCTACCCCTCTCTATCATACTTTCTCACTCTCTCATTATCTAGCTCTCTAGCTATTCATCCCCCTCTCTCTCTCTCACTCTCTTTCTCTCTCTGTCACACACTCTTTCTCTCTCTCTCTCTCTCTCTCTCATTCCATCTTTCTGATTTTTCTTTCTTTCTCACCCTCTCTCTCTCTCTCTCTCTCTCTAATCTCACCTCTCTCTCTCCCTCCCATTTCCCCACAGGTCACATTGCTTAATAGCCATTGAGCGAGCTGATTACCTAATTTTACACATGTCATATACGCTGATCGTTCGGTTGATCATATTTTTACGGAAGTTTTCTGATCCGGAATGTGTAATGTCTTGTAATTTCTCTATGTTAAAAAGAATCATTTTTGTGACGTACATCTTACCCATTCTGGCTGCATAACTTGTTCGCTTCGTGTTGCCCTTGGATAAGGTATGATACCGAATCATCTGGCGTTTTGATCATGCTCTGATCTTAAGGTTAAACAACTAATACAGCCAAAAACCATCCCGCGCTAATTTGGATGTGCAGTGACGTTAGCACTGGAGAGCACTCTAGCACTCTGTGCTGTTAATGTGCCTCCCAAAACGAGTATGTTCATCGCTGAGCATCGCAATTGTGACGAGTAGTACCGGGCAACGACCTGGCGGATTCGGTTGGAACCCGCTGTTACTCCATTTCATGTTATTTATGTTAGTGTGTGGGGCGTTATCAGATTGGGCGGCAACATAAGAGGCATTGGTGTCTCCTAAGTCTCGTGCGCTGTCGTCCCCTGGCACTAAGGAGCCACCGCTGGTGCTGCCGTCGGCTGGGACAAGGCGATGTCGTGGTAGTCCTGCCGCTTTTCGTGCCAAGTGTCGACAACTGCCTCGTATGCGGCTGAAAGCCTGGTAGAATAGCCGGACAGTCTGAGTGTGTAAGTGGACTGGTAGTGGACTGTAAATGGACTGGTAGTGGACTGGTAGTGGACTGTAAGTGGACTGGTAGTCATCACAAGGCCGTCGCTGGTACCATGCATGCTGGTATACTGGTATCATCGCGGGCGTACAGTCGGTTTTCCCGGTTAGGTAATGCATTTATATACGGTGTGCCTGATTTGCATTAGCATTTGGTGTTGCAGTGTACTAAAAAAGTGATATATGTGTCATCCACCACTCACACTCGGACTCCTGTTGAATGCCACCCATTTGCATAGTTCAATACGTAATAATGATATAAAGAGATGAAGACGGAGCGAGAGAGGGAAAAACAATGATAGGGATGTGTGCACACACACACACACACTTACACACACACACACACACACACACACACACATACACAGATTATATATATATATATATATACATATATATATATATACACATATATACATCTATATATACATATATGTATACATATATACATATATATATATATATATATATATATATATATATATATATATATATATATATATATATATATATATATATATATATATATATATATATATATATACTCTCCTTCTTACCCCATTCTATCAGTAGCCAATTACCGAACAATGTGGAATGCTACTTTTGTGCTGTCCGGGCAACAACTTGATACGCTGACTGTGATCTCTGTTCCTCGAATGGCGGCATCACTATGACAAGGCCCTCTGGGCCACTGAAGATGAGCAGTCACGTTTTTGACGTTTGTAGGGCAGATATAGCAATAAAGCCATAGGGCAGCATGCACCGCTGGAATGGGGGGGCGATTCGCCGCGCTTCGGATAGCGTTTGTAGGGCAGAGATAGCAACAAAGCCTTGGGGAAGCATGCACCGCCGGGGTGGGGTGGAGAGCGATTCGCCGCACCTTGTTACCGTCCGAGGCACGTACCTCCAGACACAGACGGCCGTTACCGTTCGGGGCGCCACGTCCAGACACGGACGGCCGTTTCCCAGAAATGACAGCGGATACGGACACCGAATATCGGCTGCTCTTCAGCACAAAGGCGAGTATTCAGGCAGCGACAACTTGTGCGAAGTGATTGCTGATAAGCGTGCTCTGGCGAAAATCGGTCTATACTTAGCTAGATTAGGTTACAGAGCTGAGAAGTTGGAATATTTGCATATTAATCTTACTTCATTATTTGTGAAGCATGCTCGATATCTTGTCGAGAATGGAGAAGCAAGGGGAGTATGATGGATACTCAGCCCCAACACTGTGCATTTCCATTGCTTGTTCTACAGTATTAGGCAGTTAATGCAAGCACTGAAAAAGGAAGAGAACAAAGGAACAGAAAAGAACAGGGCATTCATCACAACAAAATCGTTCTTGGGGGATGCAATTCCCTGCATGTACATGCACAACGAATCAGTACTCAGAAATCATTATTTTGGGGCAGTTTTTCTCGAAATTAAAGTGAAGCAATATATTAATTATCGAGCTAGACTACACAGTATTAGGATACGACTGTGCACATTATCAAAAATCAGTATCTTTTCCAAAGTAAAAATTACTAGTGCTCTCTAACGTATATAATTTGGCAATCGCCCAGGTTTCAGAAGGGCTCCAGGTAGGGAACAAAATTCCTACGGTAAGCAAAAGCCTAGTCGATTCGACGCCACTAAGTGAGGCCACCAGGATCATCTGTGACGCAGCCACATGTTAATTGAGATCAGACGTTAAAATCGGTTATTAAATCTTATCTCATATTAAATCTAAAAATATAAAATATGTCGTCATTTTGCCCGCTTTGGGATTGTTTGGCAGTCGTAGCCTAAAATGTGACTGGCTGACAAGCTTGATGTGCTTTGAGATTTCATGTTTTATGTTTCTTGATGTTTGTGTTTTTTCGGGGCCATTGTTGTGCGGCTTCCGACTGGCAACGCTGCCCCAGAACGGAGGAGCGGGGTACTGACACGCCTGATGGCCTGTCTGTCGCCATCACTTCTGAAGCTGTGATGGAACAATGGGAGTAAGTTTACCTCGTCCAAACTCGAGCCACGCGGCCAAATCTGGACTGTCCTGGTATGGAGGAACGCCATCGGTCCACAGTCCGGTCCCAGACGGGATATGTTCGTTTGTGTTTGGCAACGTGCATTGGCAGCATGGGTACTTCCGGTTAAAGTTTTAGCTTTGAACCGAAATTCTCAGATTGCGTGGTGAAGTCAGGTCAGGGTCTCAGTGTGGTTAGTTGGCGATAATTCGCGATTTCGGCGAAAAACTGCCCGGCATCCTCCCTGTTATTGCACGCTATGCCGCGGCCTCACACAAAGATGTCATATTGTACATACCAGAAGGACAGCAAAGTATGTCCCATCAGCTATGTCAGTTGTAATCTAACACGCGCCGATTTTTAATCATCATGAAAAGCCTGTATGCTCTACAGAACCGTTCAGCGCTGCGTATGGCAGGACACCGGCCCTGAGCGGCCAGCAGTCCGTCCTCGACACGACACCGGCCCTGAGCGGCCAGCAGTCCGTCCTCGACACGACACCGGCCCTGAGCGGCCAGCAGTCCGTCCTCGACACGACACCGGCCCTGAGCGGCCAGCAGTCCGTCCTCGACACGACACGGCCCTGAGGCCAGCAGTCCGTCCTCGACACGATACCGGCCCTGAGCGGCCAGCAGTCCGTCCTCGACACGACACCGGCCCTGAGCGGCCAGCAGTCCGTCCTCGGGCAGTCCTCGTATGGCACGGGACCGGCCCTGAGCGGCCAGCAGTCCGTCCTCGACACGACACCGGCCCTGAGCGGCCAGCAGTCCGTCCTCGACACGACACCGGCCCTGAGCGGCCAGCAGTCCGTCCTCGACACGACACCGGCCCTGAGCGGCCAGCAGTCCGTCCTCGACACGATACCGGCCCTGAGCGGCCAGCAGTCCGTCTCACACGATACCGGCCCTGAGCGGCCAGCAGTCCGTCCTCGACACGACACCGGCCCTGAGCGGCCAGCAGTCCGTCCTCAGGCAGTCCTCGTATGGCACGACACCGGCCCTGAGCGGCCAGCAGTCCGTCCTCGACACGACACCGGCCCTGAGCGGCCAGCAGTCCGTCCCCAGGCAGTCCTCGTATGCACGACACCGGCCCTGAGCGGCCAGCAGTCCGTCCTCGACACGACACCGGCCCTGAGCGGCCAGCAGTCCGTCCTCGGGCAGTCCTCGTATGGCACGACACTGGCCCTGAGCGGCCAGCAGTCCGTCCTCGACACGACACCGGCCCTGAGCGGCCAGCAGTCCGTCCTCGACACGACACCGGCCCTGAGCGGCCAGCAGTCCGTCCTCGACACGACACCGGCCCTGAGCGGCCAGCAGTCCGTCCCCAGGGCAGGACGGTGAAGATCGTGAGAGGAAACACAGCTAGTTTCGACATTTATTGCGGCGCGAGTGGCTAGGTTCTTGATGTCATTGGTATCTGGCTACATCGAAAAACGCGACCAGCGCACGCGGCCGCATACCTTCCTCGAGCCTCCTTTTTGAACACATGTTATATGTTCAAAAACTGTCAAATCGCAATGGACAACAATCACCTGCGGTGCCCCTCAAGGCACAAAATCCGACCCAGTTTGCTTTTTGGCTATGTTCAACAACTGCTTGCATGGAACAAAAATAATTTTGTCAAAATGCCGACGACCTCGCCCCGCATCCATCCTGCAGCCGCCCTTGCGGAACGGCGTCGTATGTCCGCAGTAACTGAGATTGATCTTTTATACAAAGTGACCAATTGTTCTCTAATATTTATTTCTAGTATTGTAAACGTTACTATATTTCATCGCGCCGTGCTTAGTGTCGTGACTACCACCGCTTTGACGTTTTTCAGCCGTACCCGCAGAAACTATGAGGCTGAAAATGAGTCGACACTACCGCACGCCAAAGCAACGCTACAACAACCGAACAAAGTGTACGGCAAGCAGAGGTACGGATACAAAAACGGATATAAAAGTGACAGGTGCATAAGCACATATCACGTTTATGTACTTTTTGTCGCATACGCATTGAGTAGATTTGCTTCAGCATCACCCTAGCACGGAAACGCATGGATTCAAGTTCGTTCGGACTGCTGTTGTTATGAGCGTTGCCATAGCAACCTGTCCCTGTCGGGTACAGATGCGGTTCGGGTTTGATACACAAACGGTTTTCAGATGCGGTTTCTGTGATGCGTGCATGACTTCTATGACCGGATGTGCCATGGAGTACCATGGTGGGGTCCGTGTGACTGGATGGCCGCCGTCTGGTACTATTTGTGTGACCGGGACTGTGCCGGAGTGCCATGGTAGTGTCTGTGTGACTGGATGGCTACAGTGTGGTACGGTTTGCATGGCCGGACCTGCGCCGGAGTGCTATGGTAGGGTCTAAGTGACTGGATGGTCACCGTCTGGTACGGCTTGTGTGGCGGGACCTGTGCCGGAGTGCCATTGAGAGGTGTGGGGAGGGGGGGTTCCGCGCAGCAGGCGGCCGGCGCAGCCGATAAGCCGGCTGGATTACGGCACCAGCGTCCGACGAGCCATTGCACCAATGAGACCGCCGCGTGCTGCCGCTTGATAACACTATAAACTGTTCCGAATAGGACAATAAGCCGGAGGTGATGTCATGCGGAGAAACGAGTGGTGTAACCGCCACTCCAGGCCGCCACGGCCGGTGTGCTGGCGTGCCAGCGCCGTTGATGGCCACCCCGGCTATTGGATCATGAAATGCAACCAGTTGCTCAACAGAAACATAATCCAGGCGCTGCTCAGCCCCATCTCCTACCCATCCACTTGCCTGGATATTATGCACCGGTCATTCGCGTAGTAGCTGCTTGGCTGTCCACTGGGAGGAGTCGGATCATGACCATAGTTTCATTCGCATGTCCTCTCTCTGGCTCCATTCATCCCATCAGGAGGTACCTTTCATAATGAGTTTAAATTAAACGATAAAAGGGGATGAATGTTAATATAGCTGTGAGAACACCAAAACAGACCGTTACTTACTTGGAAAACCATAATTAATTGACGATAAACATACCACATGCAAACATACCATAAAAATACCCAAAGACACTTCCTACCAGTGCATTATTCTACATACACATGAAGTCGCAATTGTTTTGCGCAAGGGCGTGTTCGGTCAACCCTTTTGTTTAGTATTATCAGGAACCAAGTTTTCTTGAACGCCATCATCTACACTACACTTTGACCATGCGTTGGTGGCTCTCGGGACGCCAATCCGCCGTAGGAAGAAAAATAAAATTGTGATGTAAATGCTTGTTCCCAGTGACGTGGTACACGCATACCATCACATCCCATCTAAATATAGCCGTTCGCCATTTCGTCACAGCCGCCCCCCCTTGGAGAGTCTTGAAATCGACATCGATGAACCTCAGGCGGTATCTGCGGGGTCCAGTGGGGTCATTTTCACTTGCTTATCATGATGTTATCGGAAAACCACCATCCACTGACTTCGAAGAGCTGCCATCGTCTATGGACGTTACTGGTACCACCTGATCGCAGAAAAAGATATGAGCTAGCTATCTGTTTACTGTATGAAAGACGTTTCACATCCATAGCCATTGAACTCAGGCAATACCTAGGGACAGGGGGGGTACAATGCTTGGTCATTCCAAGCCGTTTAGCCATGGGCTTGGAAGTATCGAGCCTTCATAGCGGTCTAAAACTGTCCGTATTCTGAGCTCGCTCGCATGTTGTTTATCCGTTGTTTTGGACCGACATCTTACACACGCACCGTGAATGATCACGAAGTGTGCAACTTAGCTGTACCGGAGCGAAGCACGCTTCCGGGAAGCCAGTTAAGGGAGTGGGTGAATGGGTTCATTTTTCTAGATATCGTTATATTCATGCTGGGTGTCGGTAAGGTAGAATTCCCAAAGACAATTTTAATTATATGCGAAAAATGTCAAAATGTATGGTCCAATTGTGGATGTAGGCAGCATCCATCCTAGGGCGGAGCAGGCAGCATGCATGTAGCCAGGATTTTGTGCAATGGGAGAACATCGTATGTTGTAGGAAATTGTATAATACAGAGCGAACAAAATCGGTTGGTTTGTTATGGAAAAAGGCAAAATTATCTGTCAAGGGGCATTTACTCCCCTCCCATTCCCATTTGACAAGGCTGGTGAGATGAGCACACAAGAAATACGGCTCAGAGTGTGCGTTTTCCAAGCATAATTGCGAGATTCATCGACGTGCATCGAGGGTTGTATTCTTTTTTCACCCTCCCCTGTGCCCATAGTTGGATTGGATTGGATCTGGGCTTCGCCAGCCTACCACCAGGTGGTACTGTCGGCTGTGTCTGAAGTGTAAGCTGTGCGTGGAGTTGGCGTTGGTTGTTGGTGATTGGTTGTTGGTGGTTGGGTGTTGGTGGTTTGTTGTTGGTGGTTGGTTGTTGTTGGTTGGTTGTTGGAGGTTGGTTATTGGTGTTTAGTGGTTGGTTGTTGGTGGTTCATTGTTGGTGGTTGGTTGTTGGTGTTTGGTTGTTGGTTGTTGGTGGTTGGTTGTTGGTGGTTGGTTATTGGTGGTTGGTTGTTGTTGGTTGGTTGCTCGTGGTTAGTGGTTGGTTGTTGGTAGTTAGTGGTTGGTTGTTGGTGGTTCATTGTTGGTGGTTGGTTGTTGGTGGTGAGTTGTTGGTGGTGAGTTGTTGGTGGTGAGTTGTTGGTGGTTGGTTGTTGGTGGTGAGTTGTTGGTGGTTGGTTGTTGGTTGTTGGTGGTTGGTTATTGGTGGTTGGTTGTTGGTGGTTGGTTGTTGGAGGTTGGTTGTTGGTGGTTGGTTGTTGGTGGTTGGTTGTTGGTGGTTGGTTGTTGGTGGTTGGTTGTTGGTGGTTGGTTGTTGGTGGTTGGTTGTTGGTGGTTGGTTGTTGGTGGTTGGTTGTTGGTGGTTGGTTGTTGGTGGTTGGTTGGTGGTGGTTGATTGTTGGTGGTTGGTTGTTGGTGGTTGGTGGTTGGTTGTTGGTGGTTGGTGGTTGGTTGTTGGTGGGTGGTGGTTGGTGGTCGGTTGGTGGTTGGTTGTTGGTGGTTGGCTGTTGGTGGTTGGTTGTTGGTGGTTGGTTGTTGGTGGTTGGCTGTTGGTGGTTGGCTGTTGGTGGTTGGCTGTTGGTGGTTGGTGGTTGGTTGTTGGTTGTTGGTGGTTGGTGGTTGGTGGTTGGTGGTTGGTGGTTGGTGATTGGTGATTGGTGGTTGGTTGTTGGTGGTTGGTTGTTGGTGGTTGGTTGTTGGTGGTTGGTTGTTGGTGGTTGGTTGTTGGTGGTTGGTTGTTGGTGGTTGGTTGTTGGTGGTTGGTTGTTGGTGGTTGGTTGTTGGTGGTTGGTGGTTGGTGGTTGGTTGTTGGTGGTTGGCTGTTGGTGGTTGGTTGTTGGTGGTTGGTGGTTGGTGGTTGGTTGTTCGTGGTTGGTTGTTCGTGGTTGGTTGTTGGTGGTTGGTTGGTTGGTTATTGGTTTTACGACACATCGACCGTTGAGTCATGTAGCGTCGCCAATCTTTCACGCCGATTGGTCGCGGGCGAAGAGTAGCGACAGGTGAGATTGGTGGTTGGTTGTTGGTGGTTGGTTGTTGGTGGTTGGCTGTTGGTGGTTGGTTGGTGGTTGTTGGTTGTGGGTTGTTGGTTGTTGGTTGTTGGTTGTTGGTTGTTGATGGTTGGTGGTTGGTGGTTGGTTGCTGGTGGTTGGTTGGTTGGTTGGTTGTTGCTGGTTGTTGTTGGTGGTTGGTTGTTGGTGGTTGGTTGTTGGTGGTTGGTTGGTTGGTTGTTGGTGGTTGGTTGTTGGTGGTTGGTTGTTGGTGGTTGGTTGTTGGTGGTTGGTTGTTGGTGGTTGGTTGTTGGTGGTTGGTTGTTGGTGGTTGGTTGTTGGTGGTTGGTTGTTGGTTGTTGGTTGGTTGGTTGTTGGTTGTTGGTTGGTGGTTGTTGGTTGTTGGTTGTTGGTTGGTGGTTGTTGGTTGTTGGTTGTTGGTGGTTGGTGGTTGGTGGTTGGTGGTTGGTGGTTGGTTGGTGGTGGTTGGTGGTTGATTGTTGGTGGTTGGTTATTGGTGGTTGGTTGGTGGTGGTTGGTTGTTGGTTGGTTGTGGTTGGTGGTTGGTTGTTGGTGGTTAGTTGATAAACATAAACTGTGGAGACAGTTTGTGTTTGTTGACAGTTGATGAGGTGAAAAGAAGTGCAGATCTTGAAGTCATGTCGAATACATATGGAAACCATAAAGATGTGAGGAGCACCTGGAAGGGATAGCCTTTTTTGTGATCGTGACCAAGTGCCAGACGGCCTATGGGGGAAAGCCACGTTAACCGGAAAACTTTGTTCCGGGAAAATAATCTACGTTAAGGGTTCAAACAAAGATAATTATTGATGTTCATTGTATGCTTGCCTGCGGGACATTGACGGTAAACTGGCTCTTGTACGTCCGGCGCAATACACGCAACAGTTGTCGGTGCTCAGAAGCGACTAGCTCACCTAGTGACAAGTGAGGAGGCGGGCCCCCACTCAGTCACCGATGACACCGTGATTACGTCGAATTGCAGCTCCACCTCTGGCCGTCGGGTTCCCGCCAGTCCCAGCATCGGCGAGTGGGTTACTTTGAGTTCGAGAATACAAACCACCTTTCTTTCACCTAACTTTTCTTCATATACATCATAATGCTTGACAATGTAAAACCAGAGACAGGTGATATACTCCTGTGGGCTGGGAAAAAACCCACACACTGTGCCAAAATGCGTGCAAGTCAAACACAGACGGCCTAAATTTGCTGTATTAGTTCAGGTGTTTTATATATGTAAAGAGGAGTTCTGAAATATCTGGAAACGAGTTTCCCAGAACTGTCGTCAGGGTGAGCTGAATTTGATTCTTGGCCGCGTAGCGCTGCATTGGGATTCTATTCGCTAAGCATAATGGCAGTTCAGCAGAAAATGTTCAATAATTTGAGACGTACGGCAATGATTGCATTCGGGAGCTGGACTACGTGCAAATGTCAAATAAGTAGAATGCGTATATGTGATATGCAGAAAGTGTCAATGAGCTATATTTGTGTAACCTAATAGGACATGTGCTTGAACTACCGCATGTAGACGACATGCTTGGTTTGCTAAGGTCGGAGAGCAGTTTTAATGTGGAATAGATAATGATAATGTGTCTGCTCTCATTGCTTCTTTAGATAGGTCCTGTAACAAGAGTGAAGATTCGAAAGAACATCACAGAGGCAAATAGGAAAGGTTGTGTTTAAAAAAGACTTGTTTTGGTCAGCGTGCCAGCTGTTTCATTGCCGGGCGGACTTCAGTATGTCTTTGGATCCAGAAAAACTGTATATTACTTTCCGGTATACTGAGCAATAGGCTTTGAATATTTGCAGTCATTGGGTGATATGTATTGTGGTATTTCGCTATCGCCTGAAGGGCTGATTGCGAATCAGAGCAAATGACTGATCGTGGAATATTATGGTGCGCTATATATTGTAAACTTTGGGTATTGCATCTAATTCTAATGAGAAAAAGAAGTCATTATATCGGGAAGTCGTCGGTGCTGTACGACATCTGTCACAACAAAAGGTACTAATTTTGAAGTCTGCACGTGATCTATCTGTGACGAAAATGGCGAACGAAGTATGTGTGTAATAAAATTCGTGAAAGCCTTGAGATGCTGAAGAGTTATTCAGGGGCAGACGTGTCGAGGAGGGTTCTTGAAGCGAGACTTGGCAACATTGAAGAGTAAGTGAAGATGCAGCCGGAACGGCAGGAAGCCTGAAGCTGTCAAGTGGAGTAGAGCATACTGAGTAAGAGTGCAACGGTCGGAACGTTTCAACCGAGATGCTGTGAGTAAAGTGTGGAGGAAGGAGAAGGGTCAACGCATAATTGTTTTCTTCTCTTATGACATTTTGAACACATATAACACATTGCATAGCATATTTCCACCCCTGATAGCTCAGTTGGTTAGAGGACCGACCAGCATTGGTTTCCCTGTCCTGACAAGACAGGGCTCGAGTCGCTTCACGCGCTCACATTCAACCCCCAGCTGGGAGGGCCGGTTGCACATTATGCTTTCGGTCAAAATTCTGCCGTTGAACTGGAATCCATGGATGAGGTGGTGGGGCCAGGGTTCATGCAACAAACTACGCTTAACACAGAACCCTACGCAGTATACGATGCAATTTTGAAAAGTACCTAGTCTCACTGCTTACCGACATATACTAGTTAGCCCATTCCACGACAAATCGACGCGGGTATAACACCCAATATTTTATATTTTGTTGAAAATCTTTGTGTGGGGTTATCTGATGCGTCGAATCCAGCTGTGCCATTTTAGAAAGATCAGGTCAACGGTCACTTGGAGTTATAGCCTCGGACATTTCTGAGATGCCACTAAACAAGGGTGTCTTTTAAGGTCCTTAACACAATGAAGAACAGTCCCAATTGGGCAAAACTATATATCGGTGAGGTTACAATGATTCCACTGCATCTTTTGGCTATTTCGGAAATTTCGTTTACGGGCCATTTTAAATCGTGACATCGTGACCTACTTTAACTATCGGGACAGTCACAATGCGATTTAAAAAAAAAGTTCAGAAATGAAGTTCGATATCTTTCGATAACTGATTTTGGAAGCAAAAATTAACAAAGTATACTTTTTCCCCTAAAAATGTATATATCCGTTCAAAATTAGGCATGCATGGTTGTTTTGCGCTAGTTCATCCTGGCCTGTTTTAATATTTGTTTAGAACAGCATATTACTGAAATGAAAGCCTTTTGATGTTCATGGCACGTAATGCGATGAGAATGTTAGTCAATTGATCTTGAGTGTTGTGTTGCACAAGTGATCAAACTCGTTGTGAGGTCAAGGGTTAAACACGTGGCAGAAGTGTCTCCGAAGTATGGTAGGTGGACCATTCCACGACAAATCGACAAGTAAAGGGTCCAAATTACACTTTATATATCGATGAAAATACTTACATAGTCTCTATAATCCAGCTGTGTAATTTTGGGAAAGGTCGGAGCAACGGTTAAGGAGTTATAGCATCGGACAATTTTGAGAGGTTACCTAAGTCATTGGAGACCTGGAACTCAATGAATAGTAACACGAATTGCACGAAGCTATATATCGCTGAACTCGTCATGATCCACTGCATCTTGTGTCACTTTATACATTTTTGTTCACTCGTTTTTTTGAAATCGTGAGCTTGTGACCTATGATAACGTGACCTACTTTGACCTCCGAGACAGTCACAATGATATTTTGGAAATTCAGAAGCAACGAATGGTGACTTGTAAAATCCTTGATCGTCACTTGTCAGGAGAAAAGTAATAGGAATGTGTTCACCTTATGCAATATATGTCTGCCTCAATGTCAACATATCATAATGTACAATCACATTTCACCGACAACACTGAAGGGTTTTTATCACCGCCAATCACTGTAATATCAACTTTCGGGCGTTTCGAACCCCATATTCTGGAAACGAAAAGATGAACCTCATTGCCCGAGTAATCGCGTTCATCTTGAACTGCTTGAGAACAAATTTGGCGCGGACGCATCCATTGACAGAGTAATGAGCCTGAAATAAATCGCATTCGACCATGAGGCGTCTGCATCGGTGTAATAAAATAAGGTAACAGAATTACACAATGCAATGCAAAGCAATAATGTGTTGCAGCACAGTATTATAGAGCACTGCAGTGTAATGATCTACGAATCTGCAGATCATCCCATACCTTATCAGAATCCTAGTTCAGAATTATTATCTGTCACTGTGATGATATTAATCAACACAATCTGTTTCAGCGGGCACACTAACACGTCTCACTCACCCAGATACCATTAACACGACCAGCATCGGTAAGCAGTTCATGAACTATTACGGTGCTGTGGGTCACTGGTGCGAACTTGTGGTACCTCTGTGTTCCCTTCATCGTAATGGCTTTCGAGAAGCGCTCTGTGAGGTGGGTCGTGACGTCCATTGCCTCCTGCTTTGATATAAATATGGATTTGATGCATCGGGCTAGCTGTTGCGACAGACACTCAAACATGTCCTCCTCAGTATCTGGTTGTTGAGCGGGCGCTTTAGGCTCTCTGGAGTCGCGGCACGCTTGGCTGTGCCCCCGATGCCGTCGCAAGTGCCCTTGCCATGAGATGTGACAAAAAGCCACTCACAGGATGCCCCAAAATCTGTCTGATGGTGACATACATTGCCAATGTCGTGCTTATTCGAATACTGCCGTCTGTGAAACAAATATTTTTTGGAGGTCAGGTACTGCGGCCCGAATTTCTGGGAAAAGCCGTTGCAGGAACGCATGCACCATGTCGGTGTTGTGCTTTGTGCCGTCAGAGATACAACAGCAGCTCTGATGGCACAGTACCTCATCCTCACACCAGTACACTACAAACGGATGCACGTGTCACTACAAACGGATCCACTGGGACGAATCCCAATGAAAGCATTGAGCTGTATCCTGCACCACAAATGAATCATTTTCAGCGAAATCGTACTAGACAATCACTTCGCCCTCCTTGGCAGTAGCCTTTGCGTATGTGAAGTGCTGACCTTGTTTGTCAGCCACAAAGTGGTGTCTGGTCAGCTTCATGGTTTGCTGGCTCAAGTATCGTATGCTTTCCTCTTTGGATTAGACGATTTCTGCGAGTGTACAGCGATGCGTGCTCATCCACTGTTTGTACCTAATCTCATTACACTTGTCAACATCTGGGGCTAAATCACCTTAACTATCTTCTCCTGATTTGTCCGCGAGGATAATCCTCAGAAAGTTCATCACTCCGTCTTCACCAGGGCAGTCCTCACAGTTGTGCATCATGCAATCACGGTTTTTCGTGCCACATACAGCGTGACCGAGGAGGTTACGGTATTTGAGACCGGGAAGGCCGAGAGCGGATATGAGCAGTTTTGGGTTTTTATGATAAGTGCACATGCACACCGAGTGCGTCCCACTGCTGCCTGTCAAGACGCAATGCTTCGGACGAAGGGCAGCAAAGGTTAAGAAGCCGGTGCGAGGGTTTTCAGAGTTCTGCTTGTATAGATCATATATCTCACACAAATTTCCCAAAGCAAGCCTTTTCTGAACTCTACTTTTGGTTCCATCAACATGTTGTACCGTGACACGGTCGGTCTTGCCGAGACACATCCGGCTGATCGTGTCCGACTCATAAAATAGCTTTACTTTCACCTTGACTGCGTCCGACACCCTCATAAATTTCCTCGCTTCACAGGTGGCACGTTCAGCGAGAGTGAGCAGTGAGCACTGGGCACCCAAACACGGTGCCACCCCTTGTTTGTGCCCTTCCTGATATTTCGCTACGTTCGTAGATTTTTAATTTCGCGAGACAATAAATGGTTATGCGAATGGTTTCTCGGCTATCGGAATGCCATTGCTATATTGTTGACGCTTCTCTCTCCTTGTAATTCATGGCAAGGTATAACTCATAAATCATCTACTTCCACAATTTGGAGACATTTCTGCCATTTTGTTTAACCCTTGACTTCACGGGTTGGAACATTTGTGCAACACAACATTCAAGATCAGTTGACTGATCCCATCACGTGCGTCGTTTATTATCCCATCACGTGCGTCGAACGTCAAAAGCTTTGTATTTCAGTAATATACCGTTCTAAATACATATTCACACAGGCTACGATAAACTATAGCGCAAAAACAGCCATGCATGCCTAATTTTTCACGGATATGTAGAGTTTTAGGAGCCAAACCCAATTTTTGTATTTTTTGCTTCGAAACACAAGATATCGAACTTCATTTCTGCACTTTTTCAAATCGCATTCTGACTGTCCTGAAAGGTAAAATAGGCCACGTGACCATAGGTCACTATGTCACTATTTCAATTATCCCGTAAACGAAATTTTCGAAATAGCCAAAAGATGCAGTGGGTGATTGTGAGTTCACCGGCATATACTTTTGCACAATTCAGATTGTTCTTCATTGAGTACACTTCCAGAATATCGTTGGCTGTAATGGTAATTAAGGATGTTTACCGAATCTGTTCAGCTTAAGCATATTTCTGTTGGCGGGCGGGGGATGGAGTTGTGACGGATTCAGCGCTCCAATACACGTACAATAGCATACCATAAACCTGACAGGCTTTGTATGGAAAACAGAGGTAAAGCCAAGGGGAGCCCGGAGGCCCAGTCCCCCCCCCCCCCCAATCTGAAGACCCACAAATACACTAGACCAAACAAGAATTTATAGATTTTCACCACGCAAACTCCAAAATTTTCGGCCCGCTTTGCGCGCGAAAGCTGTCCCCTTTTATTGCATTTTGGTCGTCCCCCTAGTAAAATCGTAGCTGTGCCACTAGTAGAAAGAATCGACTTCAAAGTAGCAATTATTAATATCCATAGCAATCATAAATTAAAAAGCAATTTAATCTGCAATATGTCATCTATGCACATTTAGCCGCATATTTCGATGAACTCGGCACCCCTTTCTGTGTGATATCGCCTCATCTCCAGTAATTTGAGCAGATTATCGTCGTGACATCCGTCCGCCTTGGTGTGTGTGAGATGGAGCCGTCGAGTACCCAGGATGTCGTGGTTTGGATGCTGTGCTATGTATTCTAAGAATAACTGCTGAACGTCGCTGTGTGTATGAGTCTGCTTGAACCCGTCTATTAGAAAGTGTGTGTATGTGTGTGAAGGTCTGCGTTTCCACCATTTTGTGGTGGCTGTAGTTGTGTGGTGATCGGTAATGCGATGCTAAGTGATGAGGCAATTATTGACGTTCTGCACCCTAGTAAAACTCTGAGATGCGAGATGTTTGAATGTATACAGTAATCAAGTCATCAGGTTTTAAGGTTTAACAAGAGCCCCGGGGCCATCTGGGTTAAGACTCTCCAGGGAAGATAATATAAGAAGAGAAAAAGAGACTGAAGCCCAACCACCTTACCAATAATATATCCTGAGTTCTAAAGAAACTATTTACCCCATTCAGTTACCATGACCAGTATTTTCAGCATCACATGCCGGAAGTCTGGTTCTGAATCCACCACCAGGTATACCTGCTACTAGAATGTAAATTTAAAAGGCTAATCTGAGACACCTACTAGCATCAATGTCACCTCACTCACCTCAATTGCAATCCCATCACTGCATGACTTAGAATACAAACATAACATTATTCAACATAATTAATGCATGCACATAGTACTAGAGAAACTATCGACCCCATGGTGCTGCCATGGCCAGTCCCATCAGCAGCTCATGTCAGAACGTTTCCCTGACGAACACAATACAGTCTAAACGTCGGGAAATATCTATCAATTTCTGTTTGAAGTAATCATTCTGCACTAACTTGAGTTGTAGTTTCGCGTGCATCATTCCACCATTGTCGCCAATCTGTCTCTGACAATTCACGTACCGTGCTCGCCCATCTACGTGTACAGCATACTACTTCCGTCCTTCAGACAAGCATCAGTACCTAGCACCGACTCTCGTAGCAGGCTTGTTGTCCAGTCTGGCAAGCGCACAACAGCTAGTTGGAAGATGAAGAGTGAGACTTCTATTTGCTAGAAACATCAGAATATGTGTCTGGGACATCTCACAGGTGATGCAAATCACTATCAGAAATGTTCTGGTGACCCTTTTGAACACAATCACTTCGATGAGAACATACGCTGCGGGCAGCGTCTGTGTATGCATCTGGCCGGCCGGCCGATGCTACCGTGAGCTGTCATCAACTGAATTGGAGACATTCAAAGAGACAATTTGGTACTCATTCATCGAATGAGTACTAAATTAGCTTCAACTTTCCAGTGGGAGGCTGCTCAAATCATCAGAATGGACTCTCGTGTGCTTCTGCTCGCTCAATTGAGCCGCCAGATCCTCTTGACCTCCCCAATGGCTGGTCATCGTCAAGAGTCGCTGTCTAACTCTTGTGGAGCTGACATCCGGGATTCCCGCCCTTTTGGCCGGCGAGTCATGTCACCGACTTCTGCGAAGCGGGCCGCCGCCCCCCAGTGACGTCACCAGGTGGTGGCAGTGACATCGCGCCGTTTGTCGGGCGACTCGACGGTTTTATTGGTGGCCGTAGCGATAAATTTCTGCCGAGCTCAGCGGCGTCGGCCTGGCTGCGTTGTCCGATCGAGGCGCCGAGAGGCGACGCTGCTCGGCAGGACGACACCAGCGCGTGGGGCTGGGGCGCTGGTCGGCAGGACGACACCAGCGCCTGGGGCTGGGGCGCTGCTCGGCAGGACGACACCAGCGCCTGGGGCTGGGGCGCAGGTCGGCTTGGCAGGACGCTGCTCGGCAGGACGACACCAGCGCCTGGGGCTGGGGCGCAGGTCGGCTTGGCCGCTGCTGCCGTCGGCGTGCTCGGGGCCTATTGCTGCCGTCGGCGTGCTCGGGGCCATGGCGCCGTCAGCGTGCTCGGGGCGCAGGTCGGCAGGACGACACCAGCGCCTGGGGCTGGGGCGCAGGTCGGCAGGACGACACCAGCGCCTGGGGCTGGGGCGCAGGTCGGCAGGACGACACCAGCGCCTGGGGCTGGGGCGCAGGTCGGCAGGACGACACCAGCTGCCTGGTCGGCGTGTTGGCCGCTGCTGCCGTCGGCGTGCTCGGGGCCTATTGCCAGCGGGATGCTTCGTGTTAGCCGTGTGCCCCAAAATCGGGTCGTGCACCGTGTTCAAGAGGAAGTTCCGTGATTGCAAGAGCCAAAATCGTTAAGTAGGCATTTGACTGCGAGTTTCCTGATTGAAAAGATGACCGCAATCTGAAATATCACGACACGTGGACGTTGGCAGCTCCACCTCTCCACCTGCGGGACCTTGCGCTCAGCTTGTCTGCATGGACAACACACACACATGGCGTTGAATAGAAAGGAAATGCCCGATGTTTTTAATATTTTCGTGCCGTCTTTATGTGGTGCACTTCCTAGAGGTGAAGAAAATGTATATTTACGATGTGCGGCAGCAACAGAGTACAGTAATCCTCGACAGTTTTACCATAGATTCACACCGCCTTCCTTAGTCCATGCACCAATGATCAGCCATCCGAATTCCTGCCGCCGGTTTGGCATAGTCGGAAGCCGCCCACCCTTACTGATACCTCGGGTTTTGGAGGCCCCTTGTAACGTTTATAAAATGAGAAAACAATCGTATGATGGTTTGCATTTGATCAAGCTGCTACTCCTGTTTGCGATAGGTTGGCCATATTTTCCCATATATGGTACTCTGTTGATCGTCTATCTCCACAATCAGCTTTTACTCGAAATATCTGTAATATTGTGGGTGAAGTTAGCACAGGTACACGTGTGGACACAACGCGTATTGGTTCTCGTGGGACGGGGAGGGGTGGTTTTCCTCATTATTTTGATCCATGCTCAAGCAATCGCAACAAATTATGGTAGAACTGCTTTGTCTGAATATACCATATTCTGCAGTGCCGCAGTCATCTTCTTGATGACGATAAAGAAACGGCGAATAAAACGAGAACCAGTAAAAACCGAAGCACTTCAGGAAAAAAAAGATCAATATTAACATATAAAAACGTGTGGGAGAAAGAGAGAGGGGGAAACGTGTAAAAGAGAAGGGGAGAGCGAGAGTCAGCGAAAGAGAGAGAGAGGGAGAGAGAGAGAAAGGAAGAGAGAGAGAGAGAGCGAGAAGGATAGAGGGAGGGAGGGGAGAGTGGGGAAGATAGGGGGAAAGGGGAGACAGGGGAAAGAGGGAAGAGGGACATAGGGGAGAGATGAGAGAGGAAAAATGATAGGGAGGTGGGAGAGGGGACAGTGATAGGACAGAAAGCGAGAGAGAGAAAAAAGGAATAGAAAGAGCGGGAGAGAGAGAGAGAGAGAGAGAGAGAGAGAGAGAGAGAGAGAGAGAGAGAGAGAGAGAGAGAGAGAGAGAGAGAGAGAGAGAGAGAGAGAGAGAGAGAGAGAGAGAGAGAGAGAGAGCAAGGGAGATAAGCATATGTAATTGAAGAGAGAGAGAGGGGGAAGATTAAGTAAAAGTTAAAAGGAGGGTATGATGACATGCAGCCGGCGGGAGTTAGATAATGGTGAGGATCACGTAAAGTCATCAGTTCGTTATACTGTGTGGCTGACAGATATGATGTCTGCATCCCCTACAAGCAATATGGCACTTCAATGCACCATCTAACTGTGTTTGTTCAGCATAGCTGCAGTGATCGCGGTGTCGAGGCTGACGTCGATAGTCACAATTTCTTGGAAATCTGCATTCTACATATTATGTACATTTTGCATCAGTGTAGCCATGGGTGGAGAATCGTAGTACAGGTTGGTGTGGCAAATTGCGTTTTTGGTGTCAATATTTCCAGTCAATGCACACAGGATCAATGCTAAGCATAAGCAACATTCGTATGGCATAGGCCACACGTGCCCCATGACATTATCCACCCATGGGTGTAATCAATTCAATCAATGGCCAGATCACTCCACAAGTTGCGGTCAAATTATAATTGGATTCTGCTTTGTGTTATATCTAAGGAGGATTTCTATTCGAATGCCATTGACTGGAGTATTGCCCGTGCTTCATGTTCACTGCACCACACTTCATTTGGCAACGTTGAGTAAACATTTTTGTATTTCCATCGTGCAGTAAACATTTATTTGCATTATCACCTTCCTTGGCAAATCAATGCGCGGTGTTCATGTGAATCCATTTGGCAATAACTCAATCATAGTAGCATGAATAATGCATAGCACTGACTCCCTGATGCTATTATTCATAACGTGTCGCCATTCAAACTCTACTATGCACAGACGGTGGCCGCGATACGACGCCGATACCGTTAGGAGCTCGGAAGCCGGCTGGAGCGGCGGCCGGTTGCAGCCTGAAGACGTAGCAGTTCGTCTGTCTCAATGCGGGCTGATCGTGACGCGGCGAGTCCAGTCGACGCCGGTCGTTTTCCGTCCCACAGAATGACGTCAATAAATAGCAGCAGTTGTGGCCATGCGCGGCTGCTTCAAACGTCGCCTGTGACCATCGTCAGCGGCGCGCAGCGGCTGCCCTGCACTGCCCTCTGTGCGTCCTGACCACCAGGCCAGCTGAGTTATGGCCGGCCGGGTTCGGCTGAGCTGGCGGCCGTCCCTGGCCAGACGGCCATTTGTACTTGCACCAATTTTCGTCTGTCCATACCACGCTTAAAGTCAGTCATCAATTGGCTGGGGGCGCCTTGATTGGAAACGTGATGCGGATGGCAAGTCGCGCCGGGTATTCTCGGTGCGGACGAGCCTACATATGTTGGGATCCGGGTTCATCTCGGCAGCTGCGGAGCGGCTTACTGCGTGGCATCTGGCCGGAACTGGGGTGGTGAGGCTCTGCTATGGACCCAGTAACACACCGCGCAATCTCTGACGCGTACATCAAATGCCATCTGTCAACTGGAATTGGAACCACGCCAAAATCAGATCATGTAGCACAACAGCTGCGTGGCATCATGCGTGCAAGAGAAGATAAGCATAAGAACATGTATCATTCGATGTAGCATACGGTACAAATTCATAGGCAGCACACACACATGCCTATATATATATATATATATATATATATATATATATATATATATATATATATATGAACACTGGTGATCGTGGAATACTTAATAGGTGGTACAAAACAAGAAAAACAAGCAACCTGAAAAAAACTCATAGAAGACAACTAATTTGAACTAACGAAAAGCTATCTCAAAACCCAGGTAGGCAATCCGGTGGTATCTTCCCGGGTCAGATACTCACATCTCGTCTCGGGGGTCCTCAAAGACTAACTTCCAAACAAACCGTTGCACGGAGACGAACGGGGTACCATCGGAAAATTATCGACGAGTAGGGCCGGAAAATGGTATTACTTTTTATTGTGAGATAATTTTGTTAACCAAGCTGGACGTTTTTGTGGAAAATCGAGTTAAAAAGCAGAATGCTATAGTAATGTGTATCCTGCAATGCAACTTCACACTACTTATGCCAAGAAAACTAGAAGTAAAAAAACAGCAGCGTCTAAATAGGCTCAGCCAACATTCCATACTTTATTGCGACATCAAATCAGGCCAGTTGGCGGAGTGAAGCGAATTAGATAATGAACTTCTCAGGATGATTGCATACCGAGATACAAATTATGCTAGAAGAACATGAATATTGGAAAATAGAAAAATTGCCCGAAAATTGGCCAACGTTGGGCGTGATTTCCGGTCACTGACCTGACCTCAAACACAAACACGAGATATACGTTTTTGAAGTATTGCATCCCAATTGTACTCATGTTCCAAGTACCATTTCAATATCTCTTCACGTGCATGAATTATCGATCCTCAAACATTTTTTGAAGGTTGTCCTCTTTGACCTGAGCTAAGTCGATGATCTTACATGACCTGAGGTTGAAATGCAAACGTGATCAAGGAAAAGTTACTGAAAATTTGTCGCGCTGCACGGCACCGTTTTTCTGCTGTAACTGAAAAACCTCAGGGAAGGCATAAAAAGAACCGAGATAATTTTCGGTTAATTTTTGTTTGTTTAATATTTGTTTCGAACACGAAGATTGCTATCCTCGTTCCATAAGCAACGCTGCAATCACAACCACCAATCTATCTAGATGTTTAGCGATGCATATGCTTGAAGACGCTCTCCCAGAAGACGATATGCCTTCGCGAGCTTTCACGTGAATTGTATTATTAGTCCGATTAAACCGTCAGTGCAGTGGTGGGGAATGATTATATCCAATGAATGCTATACAGGTAATTACATTCCGACACTATAAAGATAAAGGTCATTGCACCGTACGATTAACACCAACCGTGTGATTAACACATACTGTTAAACCACGGCTTTGGAAAATCACGCGACCCTACAGTAATCGCACTTTCTGGCGAGGTATAGTTCATGTGCTTTGACTGCTACTTTTTGAAAATTAAATGGAATGTATTTGAATCGTAAATAAATGTCACGATATCTGCCATTCGGAGAATGAATACAAACGCTTATAGTCTAATAGACTGCAATATACAGATATAGACTCGCAGCATAATAGATAATCCAATAGACTCGCTCCAATAGAAAACAACAAAACGATAATACGAATCATCGAGAGAGACAACTGCAAAAGAAAGGATGAAAACAATAAGTGCAATCCTGTATAATGCATTTTGTTTTTGGTGAAAATACCTTGCCACATTACAAATTAAAGAAGAGAGGATTAATAAGGTTTCTCAGATTATGCTTAGCTAGGGCATATTGGAACCTGCACCATTTATAACTTAGCGTTTTGTTTCAAATATTCGGAAAGAACACAGGAGGCCAAGTACTCATAACGTCGCATGTGGGGAACTCCCGGGGATGGGTGAGCATCTCCGGCATGTGGGGAATTCCCGGGGAAGGGTGAGCATCTTAAGCATGTGGGGAACTCCCGGGGTGGGCCGAGCATCTCTGCCATGTGCGACGGGGATTAAAATACATTATCCAGAATCGACACCCACTGCATACCGGAGCGTCTGAAAATCGCCTGCAAAGGAGATGCAGTGAAGTCGTGGTCGGCTGCGCAGTAGAAGACCACACCGGTCCGTAAATACCTGGCACGCTCGCTCTCCTAGCCGAAACATGTCGCGTTGTCCCGCAGTGTGCAAATCACTGACGAGATGACGTGCTCTGTTCGGAATATTTCGCCGTCAAAGCAGAGCCGTTGCATTAGTTTGGCGGCGTATGCGGAGTGGCGCCGCATACATACAGGGCCGTGAGGCGCCTGTCGAACGGATCTTCCGACCGGCACTCCAGCAGCCACGACTGGCGTCAGGTGAAAGGCTGTGCGCTTGTTCGTACAATCCCAAAACGTCTTCTCCACAGATTCACCCTTGCGAGTCTTGTTAAGCACTTAAAATGCCACCGGTCGGCACCCATCGCACGGCTGGTGGTCTATGGACGTGTCGCACCGTACACGACAGGCTGTACTCTGACGGCTGCTGGCGAACGGCGGTGAAGAGCGTTCGGTTGTGAGGCTGTGTCTCCCTAGCAGTTGAATGGCGTTCCGACCCTAAGCGGGATCCGGTCGCAATGTTGGATCCGAGGTACCTGCAACTATTAACGAGGATAAACTCTATCACGGGCAGGTTCCGCCAGGCCGTGAAGTAGTTAGGTGGGGGACATAGTGCCCCCCCCCTTGATAGCTCGAAGACTAACTGGCCGATGATCCCGCGGGAACCGGCACTCGAATTCTTGTGACGTGATCTACACTTCTGTAAACGGAAATTCTGAATGTGTTGAGAGAAATGGATATAGTCGCCAAAAAACTGGCACATTAGGAAATGTTCTGCTCTTCATTGCTTCTGTTTGTCACAACCATTTTTGTCGTGTGTTGCACCATTACACAACACATGAAGCGATCAGTTGAGCCAAGGGGAAGAAGAAGAAAAAACCGCACACGAGTCAGGGCCGCATGCAATTCAGGAACTGCTTTAGGATATTTCCATTGTTTATGTCTCCAAGTTTGAACTTAATGTTGTCCTGAGAAAAACTGATGACCGCAGAAACACGTGACGTGTTAAATGCATGTTGTCACAATGGTAGAATCAGCTGATCGAAAAAGGAACACAAATTGTGTACATAACGGTGCCAAATGTCTATTTTATCCGACGTCCCATGTTGAATACTTCGAAGCCTGACTTTGAACTATTGGAGATAATCTGGTTCTTCAAATGTCATCATAAGCGCAGTCAGGGGTGCCGATATAGGGTGTGTTAATAAATGGCAGGTGCCTTTAAACTACGATAAGCTTAAGGTTATGCATCTCGGTTCTGGTAGTGGGATATTTGGACATATGACAGGATGTGAAGCGAATAGCATTGAGGAGGAGACAGATTCAGGAGCGCTAGCTTGAATGCACCCTAACTAAGAGCAACAATGTAACTCAGCTTGAAACGGTGCAATTATAATTTTAAGGATCATGAATTGGAGTGTTCCATATCACAGCATGTAAGTTTTGCACAAATTGTACCTTGCCTATATGCGAACCCACTTGGAATATTGTGCACAGGCATGGAGCCCTTCCTCAGAAGGGGAATTAGATATGCTATATAGAGTGGCATATAAAGATGCTGGTTTACCTGTGGATTAGGCAATTTCGAATATTGGGACGTTATATATGTACTCTCTCAAGTATAGAAGATTGCGGAGTGATATGATTGCATTATATAATATATTTAGAGGGATATGTACATTCAGTCTGAATAATGTTTTTTTCACTTTCAGGAATCACATAGGGCTAATCAATTCACATTAGACAAGTCAAGGTGTAGGCCAGTAAGACGCCAACAGGTTTCCGGTCAAAAGGTGGTTGGTCAATGGAATAGGGCGACTATCGGACAAATGATCACGGTAGACCACGGTATTGTTCACCCCACTTCCTAAGAGTTCGATTTAAAAAAAAAACGGTTTTGTGCGATTATCTACGGCCCGGATTACGATTCTGAGACTTTTTAATTTCTAGGCCGAATGGGTCACGAGATGCAGGTTATCAAAATGTTGAGGTCACTGAGAAAGCTCATAATTTGTGTACTTATTTGCTGAGCATTATTACAGCAAGTCCATCGACCGGCTATGGAAGGTAGCAGATGTTACATTTTGCCAATCGTGACTTTGTCACGACATCACGGTGTTCGATGCCCTGTAGCACTTGGTCATAGTGTGGTCTTCTCGTGTCGCTGGGGGCTGGTGAAGCGTGGGCGACACGTCATCTTCCCTCGGTCGTCACCCTTTGATGACGTATTCCGGATGTGTTGGTGGAAATCACCGTGGCCCCGCACGTCTCTGAACAGGAATTGAACAGGAAAGTCATTCGATTTTACAAGTCCATCGACATTAGCAGGTTGTTCCCTTGGAGGCGGGATGCTATGACCGTACGGAATGCAGATGGCGCGAAATGTGCAGTACAAAAGCGACAACTTTCGGGCATTGTTCGCGAACTGTGCCCTGCTCTTAAGGACGGCAATGACAGACCTACCTTCGGCTGTTAAGCCTTTGCGAGTCTGAGCGTAAGGAGGCGGAAGAGCATGATGTACGTGTACACGGAATGTGGACCGAGCAGGGCAGTGGGTGAATACCTGTACAGCCTAGACGCTGATGTATATAGCTAAACGACTGGTGACTTCCTCTTCAAACGTGGATATCTGTTGATCATTGCACGTTGGTTAATGTGCTTCCGGTCGATGACCATGCTTTTACGTTGAGTGATGCAAGATGGCAGCTGCCACGTCGCCATCTGATCGCTCGAGAGCCATCGCAGCACTAAGTAGCTGCGTAGCTCTTCCCGACACTGAGACGGTCATTATCCGCCAATTTTCCGAATTTGTTTTCTTTGTTGTCCAGGATGCGAGCCAAATAACGTTAACGCTGTAACGCTAATAACGCTTGTATCTGAGCAACTCCTCATGCACTCTTCATCCTATCGCACTACGCACCAGCGATTAACCCGGCATCGACCGGGCTCCTCAGCCGCGCATCACTGACCTGGGAGGGGGGGAGGGGGGACATTGCTCCCTGCCTGTCTCAAGAACGGCCAGGCCGATTTTGAACACTCAAACGGCAATTGCTAGCGCCGTAGCACGCGATCTCCGAGCACTTGAGACGTCATTTCTTTCGTCCGTATTAAAGTCACAGGTCAAGGTCAAACATTAAAGTGTGAAGTATTGGAATGTATGATTCCCTCGACATCGCATTGGATTCAAGAATTTAAATGATTGCTTGAAATAATTGCACAATGATTAAGCGTGTTCCATAAGAATGTATCCGACGTCACATGTATCGTAGCAGGTCACAAGTCAAGGTCAGGTGCAGTCCAATTGAGAGCTGAAATATCGACCATTGCGTGTCCTATTTGAACCATCTAAACTTAAAATGGGAGTGCTGAGCTATAATGTCGAGTATCAGTATCGAATATCAGAGCAAGCGTCGTTGTTTGTACGCAAGCCATGTAAGGTCAAGGTCAAATGGATGGCCTTGATGTTGAATAAGCGCATGGATGCACGTGAATATCATGTTTTATAATGGGAGGCCAGAAGATCCATTTGGTGTTTACTATTCACATGTGCTACAGGCATCTGCTATGCGGGCGGCTTTGCAGATTTCATCTGGTGAGGTGAAGGGGAGAGGCAGGAAGGTCAGGTCGTATTAGGCCAACCTTAACAAATATGCATAGCTCTGAAACTAGTCGACTGATTTGTATAAACAAAACGACTTTCAACAGTTCTGGGAAATGCGATCTTGCAAAAACTACAGTGATAGTAATAGCAATATATTTATTTTTACTAGATTCACTCATTGATTCATTTTTACGAAGAGGATCATGTTTCTTCTCATTGACAGAAATCGGAAGGACACATGCGCTCCAATATGGGAACAAAACAAAATGGCACAGTATAGTCAAATTCGACGCAATCGGAGACAATTCAAACATTTTCTTGCGATTGGAGAGGAACTTAACCGAAAATACCAATTTAAGCAGGGTATTTACCACCTAAAGCAGAAACTAATTGCGAGTTTCATAGGTAGCAGAAATCCAGCATAATAACTGCCATGAGTAATGCCCTGGACATGTGCTGGTTCAGAAAATTGCGTCCATTACCATTCATTGGTGGCAAGTTGTACAGAGATGAGGTGCTACCACATTCCTACATACCTCAACCCATGGCTGTGCTTCATTGAGTGTGCCACTTCATAGCCAGGTGCCTAGATTGACACTGCAAGTCATATAATGAAAATATCACACTGAACTGAAACAACTTACTAACTGTAGGTTGATGAATGTTTCCTATGAAATGATAGCAAGTCTTGCATTACACACTGTGTTCTAGTGCATGGAGCCTGGAAGCTGACTATATATATTTGAGGTAAATACCTTTCTTGTCAAAGATTTGCATGTGATGAGGATGGACAGTTTCAATATTTTATTTTGAAGCTGATGTCACATCTAACCTAATTGATTCCTTGGTAGTGTCCTGTTTCTTGCATGCCATGTTCACGTCCATACACCAAGCGAGCATAGATTAGAGGCTTACAGGACTGCCCAGTCTGCACATGTAATCTGAAGTGTCATTGTTATGCTTTGATGCTGCTAATGAACCTTATAATCCACATGCTACACCAAATTTGTAACGATATTTAGGAGAAGTCACGACATTTAAGGATAATGAGTGTTCGGGAACTACAGACACAATATGACAGGGAAGAAAGGCACTTTGCGTTCCCATCCCATTACAAAAGTAAAGTACTTTTACCGTTCTACGGGGCGTGCTGCAGGGTGACGAGTAGGGCGCATTCTACATTCAATTTGGACATTATTTGCTTTAAAAAGCAATGCACATGACTTGGTGCGCCTCACATGCAGTTCCAGGCGAGACTGGTCAGAAACGAGATCGCGTCTGGAGTCGACTAGTTATATATTTGGCACGCGCACCGATCAGCATCTCTTAACAAGTAATTCAAGAAGTGCTAAACAAGCCAGCCAACACGACACGGACCTCAGGTGGTGGTGTCGTGGAAATACTCTCGCACGACGTGCACTTCCCCGGTCAAATTGCAATGGCACAGCACTCCTGAGGTCGCAGACAAAGGTCACGCTGCCGATGGCTTCCTGCGATCTTGCGGCGAGCCTTCGTCAAAGCTCTGACTCGACCTGATCGATCTCGATGGCGCGTACGTTCTGCTTGAGACAACTATTTGGCTCTAATGCCGGTGACGTCACGCATTGTCGACGGCTGTCGTGGTCGAAGGCGGCGCGAACGCCGCCCGTCCCGGGCTCGCCAGACGGGCTCTTCAGACGGGCTCGCCAGACGGGCTCTTCAGACGGGCTCGCCAGACGGGCTCTTCAGACGGGCTCGCCAGACGTGACACGCAGCACTGCAGGCCAGCCGCATCGCCACCCCGCGCCCACCTGGCGGCTCCTGCTCACCTCTGTCGGTGCAGCCGGCGAAGCCCAGAGCTCGGGCCCCGACCGCAGTGGTCTGAGACGACCCCGGCGCCCGCGCGAGCCGACTCGGCACCGATGCGGTCGGCACGGCTACGAGCCCGCCGCGGGCGCCGTTTATGCCGCATTCAAATGTAGCTCGTCGGGCCGGCTCGTTCTGCGCGGGGACTGGCCGCGCGCCCGCTCGCCGTGACATTTCAATATGCGTCGGACTCATTGCCGCGCCGGCCGGTAATCCCCCAATCAGTCGGCGGCACCGACACTCTTTAGAGCGCAGATCCGGGTGGATGTCGCGGCATCGGCCCGGCTCGTCGCTGCCGGCGGCCTCATCAGGGTCGGCATTCGCCTCCTCGGAAAATGCGTCGTCATGTCAGTGGCCTGGGGCTTCTTGAACAGGTTGATGATTTTGGTGGTCGGTATTAGGTGTTCCGTGACAGTTTCCGATGTATCGTGGGAGATGCCCAGTTGAGTTCGAAGTCCCAAGCGTAACCTTTAATTGAGAAGCAGAGACAGATTAGGCGTCATGAGTTGGCGGGATGATAGTCTGCCTACCGGTTAATTTGTTAAATTCATATTTGGGCATCATAGGAGGGAGGTATTATGGATCAGTGGAACTACGACATTGTCATGCCATCAAATGCATGACAATGTCGTAGCATCCTTTGTACACTTTAAGATGGTTTATATGATTCATATGGTTTAATATGGACAAATACATATAGTTCCATCATCAAACAATATCGAAATGGTTTGTTGTAGCAAATAGTGGAAAGTGACCAACTGTATCTGGTTAGAAAGCAAGGCTTTCATTTCGCCTCAAGTATGAATTACTGGACTTGATCTGAAAACAAACCTGAGGCCGGGATTAACAGGATGATACATGTTGTCGGAAAATATATTCCCTGTCCTAGAACGTCCAATGCCGTCCCGTGGTCCTATCAGTGAATACAATCCCGATCCCAGATCATCCATTGCCGTCTGCAGTTCCATCAGGGAATAAAACCCCGGTCCCAGAACGTCCAACGTCGTCCCATGGTCCTGGCAGGGAATATAATCCCGGTCCCAGACCATCCACGGCTTGCACGTGATTCACAGGGCCAGTCTGGTACGTGGCGAACACTGAACTTCAGTGTGATCACATGAAAGTCACACCCAGAGTGGCTCTCACAAAACACACGCTGTTCGGGACAAGCGAACGCGACGCCGGCGCGATCTGCCGGTCGGGTGTGATGTTGGAAAACCGGCGACGATGGCTCTTCAACGATCTGCCGGTCGGGTGTGATGTTGGAAAACCGGCGACGATGGCTCTTCAACGATCTGCCGGTTGGGTGTGATGTTGGAAAACCGGCGACGATGGCTCTTCAACGTGCGACTCGCACATCGAAAGGCCGTTTTGTTCCTCTGCATTCCGACTGCAAGGCGCGCGAAGCCTTAGAACATCCCAGCCGTTTCGCTCTGGAGACGCAGCTAAGCACCAAACTGGCTTGCTTCGACTGCGATTGCGGGGGGGGGGGGGCGAGTAATCCGGAGCGGTCACCAGTCATCAAGTGCCTACCATCAATCCTGATATATGCATTATTTGCACAACTCCACTGAACAGTACGTTCCATCTTCGCAAACAATGGGCCGGGCATGGCTCCTTTCAGACGCTAATGCTTGGCAACGTGATGAACCCCAGAACCGCGGACAACATGCTACCAGGCACGTCCTGCGACGCGTCTACCGTACCATGGCACTTGAAACCGGGTGTTCGCTTTTGATTCTTCCATCAAGTAAGTTTCTTGAATAACGCAGTACGAGTTATTCCGGTCGTTTCGCTTCTCAGAACCTTGCTACTGCGAAGAATTGCCATGCTGTCGGCATGACCGTTTCGAGCCTGCGGCGAGTGCGCTGAAATATTCATGTGTGAGCAAATGTAGCATGGGGCACGTTTGGCCCAAATGCTCTCCTCGAAATATTTTATTCGGATTTTACTTTACTTGCCAATCAAGCCATTTACGCAATATTTAATCGTCGCACATATCCAACACAGAAAGTGCCTAATTTGACACAGTAAATCTTTATAACATGGTTTTCTTCACACAAGCCCATAGCATATAATACTGTATTGATGAGGCGAGCTTCTTTTTCACAATGGCGTTAACATCACCTCCTATATTGGTACAAATACTCTATGGCAATGCATCCCCGCCCAGCTTTACATTTCCTTTGCAAGTATCAAAGGCTAACAACCTCATGCTTGCAATCAAAATCATCAGGTAACTTCAGAATGTAGAATCACATTTTGTAATCCAGCAACCCTACACAGCAGCTAGGACCAATCTCCTGTATTAGAATGTGTGAAGTCGCCAAAATGACAACTAATTAGAACGCACCCCATTGGTAGAATTCACGCACCATAGGCAACAATAAGGTGCATGCTCACTGCCATGGGTAGAGAAGTTTGAAAATGATTAGTGAGGCTCAATGCATGGACTCATTGAGTGCTGTCAGTTTCGTTGATGGGGCCCACCCCATAAGATCGCATGCTAGGAGAACCGGAGGCAGTTTGGCCAAGACAAAGATGGTGAAGCCAGGTTAGGCTAGGATAGGTTAGGTTAGGTTAATATATGTTAGTACAGGTTCGATTAGGTAGTCTTCGAGTTTACAGAGATGTACATTTTACAAGATATGCACAGATATGTTACATTCGTTCATTCATGCGGAGACCGACTGACCGACCGACCGACAGACCGACCAACCGACATACCGACTGGTCAATACACCGTTACAGCACATGACATACCGATCGACCGACCAAACGACCGGTCAATACACCACTACAGCACAGCGTAGACTGACCGGTCAATTCACCGTCACAGCAGAGTGCAGATCGACCGACCGACCAACCAACCGACCAACCGATCGATCAATACACCGTTACAGCACAGTCTAGACCGACCGACCAACCGACCGATCTGCCGAACGACCAACGGACCGGTCAATTCACCGCTGCAGCACAGTTTAGACTGACCGACCGACTGACCGACCGACCGACCAACGGACCAACCGACCGGTCAATATACTGTTACAATACAGTGCAGACAATACCGTTCGCAACATCAGGCGAGCACGTGTTCCATGGGGTCAGCACCCCGCACGGCTCAACATCCCGGTAGGGTCAGCACCTTCACATCCATCCGCAGGTGGGTGCTGTGTCGTGGCAGTCCGGGGTATGCCCGCTGAAGCCGCACGGCTCAACATCCCGGTAGGGTCAGCACCTCCACATCCATCCGCAGGTGGGTGCTGTGTTGTGGCAGTCCGGGGTATGGCCGCTGAAGCCGCACGGCTCAACATCCCGGTAGGGTCAGCACCTCCACATCCATCCGCAGGTGGGTGATGTGTTGTGGCAGTCCGGAGTATGGCCGCTGAAGCCGCACGGCTCAACATCCCGGTAGGGTCAGCACCTCCACATCCATCCGCAGGTGGGTGTTGTGTTGTGGCAGTCCGGAGTATGGCCGCTGAAGCCGCACGGCTCAACATCCCGGTAGGGTCAGCACCTCCACATCCATCCGCAGGTGGGTGTTGTGTTGTGGCAGTCCGGGGTATGGCCGCTGAAGCCGCACGGCTCAACATCCCGGTAGGGTCAGCACCTCCACATCCATCCGCAGGTGGGTGCTGTGTTGTGGCAGTCCGGGGTATGGCCGCTGAAGCCGCACGGCTCAACATCCCGGTAGGGTCAGCACCTCCACATCCATCCGCAGGTGGGTGTTGTGTTGTGGCAGTCCGGGGTATGGCCGCTGAAGCCGCACGGCTCAACATCCCGGTAGGGTCAGCACCTCCACATCCATCCGCAGGTGGGTGATGTGTTGTGGCAGTCCGGAGTATGGCCGCTGAAGCCGCACGGCTCAACATCCCGGTAGGGTCAGCACCTCCACATCCATCCGCAGGTGGGTGTTGTGTTGTGGCAGTCCGGGGTATGGCCGCTGAAGCCGCACGGCTCAACATCCCGGTAGGGTCAGCACCTCCACATCCATCCGCAGGTGGGTGTTGTGTTGTGGCAGTCCGGAGAATGGCCGCTGAAGCCGCACGGCTCAACATCCCGGTGGGGTCAGTACCTCCACATCCATCCGCAGGTGGGTGTTGTGTTGTGGCAGTCCGGGGTATGGCCGCTGAAGCCGCACGGCTTAACATCCCGGTGGAGAACGGAACCTCCGTGTCGGCCATTGCATTCACACTGGGATGGGATGGGTTCGGGGTTGGGGAGACGGCGGAGTATCGGAATACAAGACGGTAACTTCTGTGTTGCGATGACACAACGATGAAGCCACGTGAGGGTGCGATATCAGGGAAGTGAAGGCGAAGGAAGCGGAGAAATAACAAATGCATTCCTAGAAATCTAGGCACGCTGAAGTCTGAACTAAATGCAATAGCACGGGAGCCAGGAAGCTGCGTGTTTATACTGACGCTGACGGGGTTGCCAAGTATATCCGAATGAAAGATCCTGGCATTCACCAGCATCGCAGTTTAACCTCGCCGTCTTTCCGGTCAGATACTCACACCCAGAGTGGGAAACTTACTTTCCGAGTTGGGAGTCGGAGTGCATACCGATTTCTTCCGGAGTACATTTTCATGGACATTATTTTGTATGCATGGAATCTGTTTACCAGTAACCGACCGAAAAAACCTAAATCAGTACCTACATAATATGCATAAGTAATATCATTCTCATTTTTGGTCAAATCAAATGCCAAAACATACGAACAAAGAAGTGAACAATGGATGGCACCGCCCGGCAGTGACCCGTAATAATCAGCACTGTTTCGTTTCTTATAACTCACAGGAGAAATGCGTTTTCCTTTCACTATTGGTCTCAGTACAAGGCTAGCCATATGAAAAACAAACAAAAATACTTTACACTTCACCCTCAGCTCAGAGCGCATACATACCTACACAGCCAATTTCCCACGTAATACGAACGCAAATCCGCTACTGCACATGCCACAGTTTTGGATGTGATCAAAGCAAAGGATCCGTCAAGGTCTTGTGTTTACTGTTAGCTTGTGTGGACACTGTTAGCCATGTGTTCAAAGTTGCTAATGGTTATGGCGTCATATACAAAATACCTTGCATTGATTGGTTGACAGACAGATTTCAGAACAGAAAACGCTAACGCAGCCAATTCTGATCGGTGGCCTCCGGGACTCCGGAGACGTCTCTTAAAACTGTCAAAGTTTCCCACTATAGGGTGGCAGGAACACAGGTATTCCGAGACGCCGCTCCAGAGCCGGAGAACAGTGTTCTCAGTGCGCATACGCATCATCTTGCAAGTTGCTGTTGGCGCGTTGTTGTCGGCAATTCCGGTGGTTGAGATTGATGGAGTGTGTGAAGCTGTGGTCCGGCTGCTGACTGCTATAAAAAGTGATTAGTTTGAGTGGTGACCGTAAGTGGAATAAGCAGCGTTTTTTTTGGGTGTCGTTCTGTGTTTGTTTTTATTGATATCTTTGTTCCCACATTTGTGTCGGAGTACATGTGAAGCCCATCCTATCCAGTATGAACCCGGAGTGCAAAAATGTTTTCAGATATAAAATCTCTTAAGAAGTGCCTTAATTCCCACCCTGCTCACACCCCGGCTCGGGGTGGTGGGGTGTCCTTTTATACCATCCTCTAATCTCCAAACTAAGCGTTGCACGAAAACGAAAGTGGTGTCATCGGAAAGGGCTCGCCGAGTAGGGCCCGAAACCACCCCCAAAATTGTATCCTCAAAAGTGACGTCACTAGGTGGGTCTATTGGATGACTATTGACATGTGTTTGGCTCTGGAGAGTTCATTTTGGGGATATTTCAAAAACAATAACTATTTGGAATCAGAAAAGGAAGGCGAAATCGACTATGGCCCCAAAATATTTTCCCACCCAAAAACCCAGAGTTGAAATTTGGGAAATTTTCAAAATTTCGTTTTCAACTTCCTAGCATTTTTATTTTTATAGTGGGTACAGTGGACCTGGAAATGTTGTTTAGGTGAACTTGCTATCATAAAAAGTGCTTACTTGAACAAGAATGTTTTAGAAGGTTTTAACTATATGACCAAATATGCAAAATTAATAAGCCATCAATGACGAAGAAAAACAAAACTTCCTCCGGTGCGTTTTGTTGCATCCGTAGTGATAAGAAAACACTGAACGTTTCATTACAATACCTTTATGCGTTAAAGCGTGACGACTGGTTGAACTTTTATTGGTGGTGACATCACATGACCTCGACTAACTCGTTGATCGTAGATGACCTGACGCAAAATTGTCACGGTACATGCCAAATTGATATGGGAAAGGTATGCCAAACTTCGACGAGCTGCCCTGCACCATTTTTACCATCCGGATAAAACTTTTTCGGTGAAAATCCCCCCCCGAGGGGTTAATTCAACCTCAGACAGAGAAACAACTGTTAGTACCGACTTTCACCGTTAGGCAGCGCTCCTGTCACACAGCCATAAAGCTTCTACCTCTTCGTGCTCATCGAGTTTTCCATAAAAACAAAAACAAAACATCCGTTTGAGCGGGCTGAAGCCCCGGGGCACCATAGCTTACTATCCGCACCGCGCTTGTGACACGTGACACACACCACTGATCAGCAGCTCCAGCACATTGCTGGACATTTGGTGTACAGTGCAGACGGCACCGTTCACAGCACCTGGCGGACACGTGTTTCACAGAACCAGCACCGCTACACTGATCCTCAGGTGCATGTTGTGCTGTGGTAGTCCGGAGACCGCCACGCAGCGAAAGGGAACGAAAGCCTCGGGGTCGGCCATCGTATCTGCACTGGTGTGGGTTCGGAGCTCCCCGTGTAACGAAATTAACTTCGGACTGTCTCTTCAGTAGGGACACATGTAGAACAATTACAGCTGCATACATGTTTAAATGTGTTCTGACACGGAGGTCGGAGAAGTCGGATCACTTAAAAAGACACCTATAAATAAAATATACCGACATAGAAAAGCAGTATTTATATGAAACTGGGTATACTGAGCAAGGCTGGGAGCTGAAATATAAGTGTCTTTTTAATGGTTTCCACTTTTCCAACCTAATATGAGGAAAAGGTTATTTGTACAATTTGCTATGTTAATAATGTTCACCAATGCACGCAGCATCATTAAGCATCAGCCATGGTTTTCTGCCAGTTAGTCGATTGGTTAGCTCAGAGGAGAGAGCACCGTCCTGTAAAGGTCTCTCTCCCCGTCTTGGCAACACCTGTCGGGTCACTTCGCGTGCTCGCTCTTAACACCGACTGGGATGGCCATGTGATGTGGACAGTGATGCCCGGCGATATCGGTACGTCAAGCACACGGTTGAAATTGCACTATAGAACTGGCATTTTCCGATCGGGAGAACCGATTAAACACGAGTTGACATGCAACCCACATACGCGTTGACATCTTTTCTTCGGTGCCGTGCAATTTGTCTCTTCTCTGACGTGTGCTTCACAAAGTAAGAACTTCGACGCTGTCTTGGAAACACCTTGGTAGTCTTTTAGACAAAACAAAACATGTCTATTAAGTACAAACATATATACCCTGCACACACCACGATAAGTGAGCAGTGGAAACAGTTCGGGATCATCACTCCCTTACCCGCACTGAAATTACCAGCCTTTTCCCACGCCTACACACCGCCAAATGTAGCGCTGCAAGCCGAAACTGACGCCATGATGACGACGCAATGATGATGACCCCTCGGGCGCTGCGGACGGGAAGCCAGATTCCAGGGGACGCGCCGTGTGTTCCGTGCTAGCATGGCCGGATACGAACGTACTCTTACATCGCACGCATCGCAACCGTGCGACGAACGTACTCTTACATCGCAACCATCGCAGCCCATCGCACGCAAACGTGAACGTCCAGAGGGTCCAGAGCATGTCAAGCGTGTGTTCTGAGCCGATGAAGATCTAGGCGGATCACAAACGTCATCCCTGTGGATGGTTGGGTGCCACAATATTCGATTTAGAGAAGAGATGAGAAGCGTCACTATTGCAGCTGCAATCAGTATTAATACTCACTTACCTGTCATTGTCATAGCATGACCGTTATTGTTATCCGAGGTATCTAACTGTCGCTGGTTGACATGGAAAAACGTAACGCATTTGTCATCGCTATATGGGCAACTACCTGTAAAGCACACCAACCGGTCTAGTGCGAGGATTCCTGATGACTCACACCTAAACTACGTGCTGAAGCCAGACCATTCAGTGCGTTGCCCAAGCGACGAGGGAATGCACGTACGCTTCAAGCAGCAACAGCTTGCCTTCCGAAGTATATATCAATTTGATGCTGTAATCAGCGCCGTGCTAAGACGTCAGCATGCAGCACGCATGGATGCCATTATATGGAGATGTGTGACGTGATGTGAGCTGAGGCTGGCACAAATAGCTTTGTCAGTGACCATCAATTGATAACTTCTTTGGTGCCGCCCAGTACGGAAGGAGTGCCCGAAGAGCGCGCCTTTGGCGCCGCCCGGCATGCAGGGAGTGTTGGATGAGCCAGTTGTTACGGTGCCACCTAGTCTTCTGAGACAGCCGGGTGAGGTTGTTTGCTGCGGTGGGCGGCACGGCACGCCTCCGGGAGACGGAGGCACGGCGCCACCGGCCGAGCCGTTAGCCAGTTTAATGCTGAAGTTTGTGCGGCGTCTTCCATCACACGCCGGCAGGCTGCGGGCGGTGACAGGGTCGCCGCCGAGCTCGTTATTCACGGCAGCATCGTGACACTAATGCAGTCCTCCAGCCATCCATTCTAGTTATCCAGGCCGACCGTGTGCCGCCCCAAGTGGGCGCGCGGTTATAGCTTGAGCTGCGCGCGCGGTTATAGCTTGAGCTGCGCGCGCGGTTATAGCTTGAGCTGCGCGCGCGGTTATAGCTTGAGCTGCGCGCGCGGTTATAGCTTGAGCTGCGCGCGCGGTTATAGCTGGCTGCGCGCGCGGTTATAGCTTGAGCTGCGCGCGCGGTTATAGCTTGAGCTGCGCGCGCGGTTATAGCTTGCGCTGCGCGCGCGGTTATAGCTTGAGCTGCGCGCGCGGTTATAGCTTGAGCTGCGCGCGCGGTTATAGCTTGCGCTGCGCGCGCGGCTATAGCTTGAGCTGCGCGCGCGGTTATAGCTTGAGCTGCGCGCGCGCGGTTATAGCTTGAGCTGCGCGCGCGGTTATAGCTTGAGCTGCGCGCGCGGTTATAGCTTGCGCTGCGCGCGCGGTTATAGCTTGAGCTGCGCGCGCGCGGTTATAGCTTGCGCTGCGCGCGCGGTTATAGCTTGCGCTGCGCGCGCGGTTATAGCTTGCGCTGCGCGCGCGGTTATAGCTTGAGCTGCGCGCGCGGTTATAGCTTGCGCTGCGCGCGCGGTTATAGCTTGAGCTGCGCGCGCGCGGTTATAGCTTGCGCTGCGCGCGCGGTTATAGCTTGCGCTGCGCGCGCGGTTATAGCTTGCGCTGCGCGCGCGGTTATAGCTTGCGCTGCGCGCGCGGTTATAGCTTGCGCTGCGCGCGCGGTTATAGCTTGCGCTGCGCGCGCGCTGCCGTCGGCGGGCTGGCGCGGCCTCATCCTGTCCGGTGCGTCACAAACCACGCAGCGCAGCACGACCGGCGGTGCAGGTGCGCCCGGCGTCTGCCAGTGGTGTCTGCATCGGTGTCGTGTCGGCCACGACGGCCGCTCGCCCAGACAAACCCCCTCTGTGCAAAGGTGCAGCCAACCCCCCCCCCCTCCTTCTAGCAACCAAAAATACACCAGATCTGACGAGAAGTTGATATTTTCACCATGCGAAACCAAAATTTTCGGCGCGCGAAACGCGCCGAAAGGTTTTTCGTTTCGTCACATTGTTTGTCTCCCTTACGAAATTCCTGGCTGCGCCCCTGCCAGTGTGTATCGCTGACGGTAGCAGCCATGCTGACGGGTCGGCGTCATGCAGCAGAGGTCAACTGAACCCGCTCAGGCTGAAGTGCCGTCCAACAAATACGGCAAAGTCATCGGACGAATTAAGATGCCATCAGCGGTGCTTCTGATCGGATCATGAATTTGACCATGGATCGGACCATGGATGGGGATCGAGGTTGTAACGAGCTGAAAGAGCCCCGGAATAAAAGTGCGTGCGTATGCGAGCAGGTGAAGGCATGAGCATGTGTGTGCCGATTTCCGTACCATGTGATATGACATGCCTAGAACGGTAGGCGCTTCTTAACACACTGAGCACAGTGTCGAGTTGATCAGTCAAATTTCACATGAAAACAGAAACGTCACCATGATTATTCGACGGTGATTAAGGGCTCGCAGTGATGATGCTCTATGGGCTCACAGCATTACCATGATATTCTTGTGAAATGATGGAGGAGGAACCAATAGGTCCAGCACCCCCCACCCCCACTCTTGTGCTTCAGGGATGCACAAGAGTCTGATTGCAAATTTGACTGTACAGCATATGATGTCGCAACTTCAGTTGTTCAATTTATGCAGCTGGTGCGAATTGAAAAAGAGCTATCCTTCCATGAATGTGCGACATGTACAGGGGACACATCGAGCGAGTCATTGTGATCCGTCGATGCAATGCTTAGTGAATATTTGAACACCAGCCTCGTGAAGGTCTTCAGATAACATGACCCCTCCACCCTCCGTCATTCACACGGCTCTACTGTCTCATCGCAATACGCTGCTGAGATTATCTTGCAGACAGCCGATACCGACGACAGGACCAGCTCGGTGCGGTATCAATTCCAGAGTCCGAAAAAAACGGCACGTGGCTCATTTTTCCCCAGCGACAACACCAGCACGGTTTGAGCTCCGGCAGAGACACGCACTTGTTCGAGCAGCAGAGCTACGGCAGGGTCTACCGACGCGTCGGTACGTCGAGATTCGGCCGAATTTTGATTGCTATTGAGCCCAGACAGCCATCCAGAGCATTAATCAGTGGTAAGCACTCGCCATCGACGTTCGACGAACAGTCTTGAATATGTATGGGTTGAAGAAGCGAGTCGTGCAAAAATATGTCAGAGGAGGGAGCGACATTTGTCAAAGTTGCGCCGGCTACGAACGCACATTAAAAGTGATTTCGGACAGGCTAAGTTGCAAAATGCAAAGTTAAAATGATTTCGGAGGCGTAAGACAGTGACACGAGAAGTGTCTTCAAGCTCCGGGTGAGGGCAAGAGCCATTTTGAAGACGTTTCTTCCCATGCAACGCTCATAGAATCGATGTTAGGCTTATCCAAAATCGGCAGCCGCTGCACCCTCCGCCCCCCCCCTGTTTCCCGCACCCTTGTGTGAAGATAAGCAAGGAAAGCCGATAACCTTAAAAGAAAGGTCTACACAGTATACATAGGAAATAGCACAGGAAATCGGCTGCGCGCCGAAAGCGTTGAATTTTTCAGCTGAATTCCCATAAAGTAGGCGTCGTAAAACCGTTAACTTATATTGGGGCCAAGCGTTTCCGAAATGGCCATGACCCTGCTAGCTACCCCATGGTTGCGTCACTGCTCGGGTCAACGTTTCTCCGAATGTATGTATACTTTGCATATACAGTTTGTACTACTGCGCTGCCTCGCATTCTGCACCGGGCAATACACAACTGAACACTGGAATCCCCTTCGTTTGACGAACGAGACAAATGCATCATATATACCCGCTTAAAACTCACCTTTGACCGCAAGAGTACCCCTAAACGGCATGACGGCCACACCACTACTACTCCACAGTTCAAAACAGCCCACGCAATTTGTCCAATGATTGGAACCCGGCAGCCGGTGCAGCCCATAACATGCACAAACTTCTGGACAGTCGGCAATTCCAGCACCGGGCCCACGATCCCTTCTCCTCCTCTTCACTCACCTAACGCGCGTTCTGTCAGCGTCAGCCCGGCATTCGCGCCGTTCCTATAATTCTGTCTTTTCCTCTAAGTCTTTTGTCTTTTGCCACGTTTCTCGGCAGAAGTGATGCGATTTGCATCTCATTGGTCCTAGCCCAGCAGACGTATTAGCAAATGTCGGCGCTGGAGGGCGTCGCGACGACAGCACCACCGCACGCGCACGCGACCAGCTCCCAAGTGATGCTTGTTTTGAAGGCATGACAGGATCCGCATTTTGTCACGGGGACACCTAGGAGGAAGAACCTATTGGCACAGGTGAGTACAAATTCCTCATTGTGAGCTTATTAATATATTATAATTGCTCAATAGGTAGAGTACACTTCTATCTGAGCCAACTTTATCCCGGCGACAACCTTGCAGCAACACACAGCCTGCATTGGAATATCTTACTTCGTGTAGCTTATTAATCACCTTCACCTGGAAAAGTTTTAGTTTTAGAGTGCTATTTGTTTTTTTTTAAATCGGCCAATACGTCCGTACATTTCGCCACCCTGTTGTTATAAGCCCGGTCGACTCGACGCGCAACCATTTCAGAGCTGTTCTATGTTTCTAGCAGCCACTAGTACCGTGCGTTTAGCCGCATTGTTGTAATGTCTGTTCTACTAACGACATATTTCCCCACCAATGGCTGTGTCTGGATTGCAACAATATTATCCAGAGTTGCAGCCCTCCAGGGAGATCGTTCTCTGGTAGGCTGTATGGCGGCCAAACCTGTGTGGCTTGCACTGGACCAGAGGGCTCGCCTCGGGAACAGACACATAGGTTACGACCTCAGTGCCTGTCCCATGACTTGATCGCTTCAGGGACAGCGACACGGTCCATCCCAGGGACACTCCTCATATGGCTGGCACAGTGACGATGCGGTCGCTTGGCAGGGGCAACCCTGGCGTGGCCGGTCCAAACAGCGACACTACAGCTAATCCTGCAGGAGCAGCCCTCATGTGGCCCGTCCCCGGACACCGGCACTACAGCCAGTCCTGCAGGGGCAGCACTAGTGTGGCCTGTCCCCAGACAGCGACACTACAGCCAGTCCCCAGGGATAGTCCTCATGTGGCCCGTCCCCGGACACCGGCACTACAGCCAGTCCTGCAGGGGCAGCACTAGTGTGGCCTGTCCCCGGACGGCGGCACTAAAGCTAGTCCTACAGAAGCAGCACTAGTATTGCCCGTCCCTGGACACCAGCACTACAGCCAGTCCTGCAGGAGCAGCACTAGTGTGGCCCGTCTCCGTCCCCGGCACCGCAGCCAGTTCTGCAGGGGCAGCACTGGTGTGGCCCGTCTCCGTCCCCGGCACCGCAGCCAGTCCTGCAGGGACAGCACTGCTGGCTGGAGCCGCGGTCCCGCCGGCCGGGCCAGACGCCGGCGCCTGACGATCCGACCGCCCGTCACCAGGCAGGTCCGTCGGGACTCGCCCAATCTGGGCCTCACTGCGGCAACATTGACGAGGTGGAAAGTCGCGCGCTGTTGACGCGACTAGGCACGCCATCTCGCCGACATCGGTGGGGCTCTCTGCCGCGGTACCCCACCGGCACGCCATCTCGCCGACGTCGGTGGGGCACTCTGCCGCGGTACCCCACCGGCACACCATCTCGCCGACGTCGGTGGGGCTCTCTGCCGCGGTACCCCACCGGCACGCCATCTCGCCGACGTCGATGGGGCACTCTGCCGCGGTACCCCACCGGCACGCCATCTCGCCGACATCGGTGGGGCACTCTGCCGCGGTACCCCACCGGCACGCCATCTCGCCAACGTCGGTGGGGCACTCTGCCGCGGTACCCCACCGGCACGCCATCTCGCCGACATCGGTGGGGCACTCTGCCGCGGTACCCCACCGGCACGCCATCTCGCCGACGTCGGTGGGGCACTCTGCCGCGGTACCCCACCGGCACGCCATCTCGCCGACGTCGGTGGGGCACTCTGCCGCGGTACCCCACCGGCACGCCATCTCGCCGACGTCGGTGGGGCACTCTGCCGCGGTACCCCACCGGGACGCCATCTCGCCGACATCGGTGGGGCACTCTGCCGCGGTATCCCACCGGCACGCCATCTCGCCGACATCGGTAGGGCACTCTGCCGCGGTACCCCACCGGCACGTCATCTCGCCGACATCGGTGGGGCACTCTGCCGCGGTACCCCACCGGCACGCCATCTCGCCGACATCGGTGGGGCACTCTGCCGCGGTACCCCACCGGCACGCCATCTCGCCGACGTCGGTGGGGCACTCTGCCGCGGTACCCCACCGGCACGCCATCTCGCCGACGTCGGTGGGGCACTCTGCCGCGGTACCCCACCGGCACGCCATCTCGCCGACATCGGTGGGGCACTCTGCCGCGGTACCCCACCGGCACGCCATCTCGCTGACGTCGGTGGGGCTCTCTGCCGCGGTATCCGACCGGGACGCGCTCGCCACCGCGCATCCGGCGAGGGAGTGCTCCACGACATAGCTGTTCGTAGTTCCGCGACCACTGTTGGATTTGTATTTTGTAGCCCTGGATGAGGGGAGGACAATTTGGGGTGACTGAATACGGAGAGGTATTTTTTTCTTCAAACCTGTGACATCAGAATCTCAGTTTGTACTTTCCAGTGAATCTTGAGCACTTAATCACAGAGCAGTTCATTGTCAAACAGTACCATTCACCCTCCACGTAAGATAAATGAGAATATTTTTCTGGAGAGGATAACGCTTTGCGGCAAAAATCCAGGGTCGGCCTATTTTTCCAGCCCTGTTCGCGAGTCAGTAATGAGGTCTTGCACGTTCACCACTCAGAACTTACGATTTGTGCCGTGGTTTGCCGACTACATATTCGCCGTCGGATGCAATCGGAAGCTGTTCAATTCATTATGAGATGTGATGCCGAGTAAGCGGTGTGGGCAAATTAGCAGCATCAAATGCTTTTGACAAATGCGGGATCTAAATCTGGTGTTTTCTTATAGAAGTTAATTTTATTATCATATGCTGTTATCCGTCACATGCTCTCCAGATCGCGAGATCGGATCGGGTGGCTGCTGTACACTTTTGGCATGCATGCGCGGGAACGAACTAGCTCGTGCTTTGTCGTGTATGTACGGGAGCGGACTATGTCGAGCTTTGTCGTGTATGCGCGGGAGCGGACTATGTCGAGCTTTGTCGTGTATGTACGGGAGCGGACTATGTCGAGCTTTGTCGTGTATCTACGGGAGCGGACTATGTCGAGCTTTGTCGTGTATGTACGGGAGCGGATTATGTCGAGCTCTGTCGTGTATACGCGGGAGCGAACTATGTCGAGCTCTGTCGTGTATGTACGGGAGCGGACTATGTCGAGCTTTGTCGTGTATGTACGGGAGCGGACTATGTCGAGCTTTGTCTGTATTTACGGGGCGGACTATGTCGAGCTTTGTCTGTATCTACGGGAGCGGACTATGTCGAGCTTTGTCGTGTATGTACGGGAGCGGACTATGTCGAGCTTTGTCGTGTATCTACGGGAGCGGACTATGTCGAGCTTTGTCGTGTATGTACGGGAGCGGACTATGTCGAGCTTTGTCGTGTATTTACGGTAGCGGACTATGTCGAGCTTTGTCGTGTATGTACGGGAGCGGACTATGTCGAGCACTGTCGTGTATTCGCGGGAGCGGACTATGTCGAGCTCTCTCGTGTATTCGCGGGAGCGGACTATGTCGGGCTTTGTCGTGTATGTACGGGAGCGGACTAGCTCGGGCTTCGTCGTCATTCGTAGCTAGGATGCTGGGCTTTCGCCTCTCTGCAGATGAATACCGGGATAATTATGAGGCTTAACCCGCGCCGTCTTTCCGTTCAGATCCTCACACCCGTCCTGTGAGAGGGGGAGGGGGTCATTTCATACCTCCTCTAATCTCCAAACTAAGCGTTGCACGAATACGAAAATGGTGTCATCGGATAGTGCTCGACGTGTAGTGCCCGAAACCACTCCCAAACATTTCTTCCCTCAAAAGTGACGTCATTAAGGGGTCTATGAGATCACGACTGACATGTTTTTGGCTCTGGGGAGTTCATTTTGGGGGATATTTTAAAAACAAACCTTATTTGGAATCAGAAAAGGAAGACGAAATTGATCATGGCCACGGAATGTTTCTCCACCTAAAATCAACATCTTAAGGTTGATAAATTTTCAAATTTTGAGTTCACAATTTTCTTAAATTTTAACCCTAATGGGCAAATGAGGAAAACTAATGTCATCAAATACGAAATGCATGTGCATATATATTAATATATGTATATATATAATATTTATATATATATATATATATATATATGTATATTTATGACATGTAGGACCGTCGGTGCAGTGCGGAGGGTGGCGGTCGATGCATTTATGAATTGCGGCCAATCTCGTCGTCAAAATGCCGGAACCACTACACACATAACACAGGGAGAGTAACTGAAATTCACAGATAATTGAGCGGGAACATCTCAGTTCCTTCACGGTCACATTTGGTAGCTATCAGCATTATTTTTCAAGACGTTCCGCCCCTTCCTCAGTAGAGAGGTGATGAGCGAGCTTTGTGTTCTTCCAGGCGGGGTACGATGTGGAACGAAAAAGAACTAACCTGCTGCATGTGCCTAGCTATAGGGATTACCAGATGATTTCGAATTTAACACTATTGGTTTAACTTGCACATCAGGCGAGGTATTCGATATCTCTTACAGACGATGCTCGATATTTTGAAATTCAACTGCGAACTGTGTTGAAAGCATCAGAGATATATCATCCAAATACCTACTATAATGTTTTTTGGCGTTATATGATGCAAACGATGTGTAACAAGTCACATTTCGTTGAAAAGACCATAGCTGAGGTCTCCTGTCACTATTAACTCTAAGGCTGTTTACGTCACAAACAATATTTGCGATTTAGTGTACAAAACCAATATTTGCAAGTGCCTATTGTAAAATTGATGCAGAATTGATATTCGGTCCTCAAATAACTGCATGATATCCGCGAATCTAACAGGATCGTCCGAGGTGAAGCTGAAATGACCTGAAAATGTCATGAATTGTGCCCGTACGTTAGTATAGTTGTTGATTATCATAAATCACCCAAGTATGCCCATTTGTGGTCATGATGTTCTGAAGCACCGGGAGTCCGCGATTCCATCCGAAAATGGCAGAATGATTTGTCTTGTGTGCCGTGGTGGGTTTATAGCCTGACATAGTCTGGTATTGTCGTCACAAGCTGTGCAAAATGTCCCTTGGGCTATCACAACATTAGTGATTCCATGCAGTGGCCAAGACGATTCCCATGAATGAAAACCCTTACGTAGGACGCACGCAGCACCCGTGATGTTTAAATTATGCTTGCTTTGGGAGCTCTTGAGATACTGGTGCTCTGTCTTGCAATGAGAAAAGGCATTGATGCACACAAGGGAGCGGAAATCGAGGGGCAGCGGCCTCCCCAACTTTAGGTGAGCTTAACATCGACCCTATAGGCATAACATGCAAAACATTCACTCGATAATGAGTCTTGCCCCCCCTCCCCTAATGGTGGGACAATTACAGTACCACTGTGTGCAAGTTGATGCCACCATCAAATTGATGCTGAATATAAAACATGATGTTAGGACATAGCTTACAAGAGTGTTAGAAAATAGCTCCCCGAAAGAAAGGACTATTTCGCCAGTCATTCCAGTATCGATTCTCCAAGAGCCATCCTGAAATAACAGAAAATCAGATCATCTCGAGCATTTCAACACAAGACCTGACAGGTTTCTTAAAGCATCGAACATGCGGACGATCTTAGTCGTCGATATTAATGTCAGTGTTTCGTAAACATTATCTGAAATAAATGTCCCGTCAATGTGATCTGTGGTAGCTTTATGTGATTAGAGTGTATACTCAGCACAACTTCCTGCATAAACCCTGTAGCTACTACACATGCATGTCATCATTTCGCCGTCATAATGCGTAGTGCGTAATTCGACCTGATAAATTCATAATTCACTCATATTAATCCATATTGAACTCATACTAATTCATAATTCACTCATTAATTCATATTTGAGGCGCATTAATTCATAATTGACTTGTATTAATCAACCATTGACTCAGATTAACCGATAATTGACTTACCTCAATTCAGAATTAACCCATATGTCATGGTCAACGTCATAATCATAGCCGAAGGGGCAGTACACCGCTAGTGCACTGAAACTGGCGGCGGTCACCGGGAGCACTTCCTCTGGTTGCTGAGTGGACATGCCGGGCCGAAAAACGAGCGACATGTGTGACGTCATCCACCTCTCCAACGAGCGACATGTGTGACGCCATCCACCTCTCCAACGAGCGACATGTGTGACGCCATCCACCTCTCCAACGAGCGACATGTGTGACGCCATCCACCTCTCCAACGAGCGACATGTGTGACGCCATCCACCTTCCAACGAGCGACATGTGTGACGCCATCCACCTCTCCAACGAGCGACATGTGTGACGTCATCCACCTTCCAACGAGCGACATGTGTGACGCCATCCACCTTCCAACAGGACATGTGTGACGTCATCCACCCTCCAACGAGCGACATGTGTGACGTCATCCACCTCTCCAACGAGCGACATGTGTGACGCCATCCACCTCTCCAACGAGCGACATGTGTGACGTCATCCACCTCTCCAACGAGCGACATGTGTGACGCCATCCACCTCTCCAACGAGCGACATGTGTGACGCCATCCACCTCTCCAACGAGCGACATGTGTGACGCCATCCACCTCTCCAACGAGCGACATGTGTGACGCCATCCACCTCTCCAACGAGCGACATGTATGACGCCATCCACCTCTCACCTCGAGTGCAATTCACTCCCGATGAACACCAGCAGCCGAATGACTCGCTTCATGCATCTACACACATGCATATGCTAAATATTGCAGGCACCTTGGGGCACCGACTAAGCTTGCCTAACACTTATGGACACGTACCCATGTACATACTACGCGCATTGACTGTCAGACATCCACGCAGACACACATTCACGAATATTGAACGGTAACTACATGCTCGCAGGCACGGATGCACAGATACATATCCAGCATGTTCACACATGCTGTCCATCAAGTAGACGAATACTCAGAGAGCAATGGCTGCGAAGGAACTTCCCGGAACTGAATCACAGACTCGCAGCCTAGCATGCCAATGACCCTATGAGACGAGAATCCATGTCAGAATTGATTCAATCTTACTGCCAAAGTCGACATTTCATAACCAGGCCACCAACTCAAATTGAGCCTGCTACCCTACTCTGAAGAGCCAGGAAGTATGGTCCTGCTGTGGAACCAAAGCTAGGACCAAACCATAAATTAGACGGTGCAAGTTGTCATCGTGAACAACGTCAAGCGCATAATAATGTTCAAGGATTCCCCTAAAGAAATCGACAGCATTTCGGATTTTCCAGAAGACTGCATGTGCACGGCGGCATCATCGATGCCCACGGCCAAAGGAACACCCTTAGCATTTGGGTGCAGGTGCATTTTTGGCGCCACTTTCCATGCAACATGATAGGGCTGATGGAATGATCTAAAGTTGTGGTAAGGAGCAACGGCCCTTTCCTTCTCGTCTGCACACGCATTATGGCGTGTGGCTCTCACCTCATAGCGTGTGGCTCTCACCCCATAGCGTGTGGCTCTCACCCCATAGCGTGTGGCTCTCACCTCATAGCGTGTGGCTCTCACCTCATAGCGTGTGGCTCTCACCCCATAGCGTGTGGCTCTCACCCCATAGCGTGTGGCTCTCACTCATAGCGTGTGGCTCTCACCTCATAGCGTGTGGCTCTCACCCCATAGCGTGTGGCTCACCCCATAGCGTGTGGCTCTCACCCCATAGCGGGTGGCTCTCACCCCATAGCGGGTGGCTCTCACCCCATAGCGTGTGGCTCTCACCTCATAGCGTGTGGCTCTCACCTCATAGCGTGTGGCTCTCACCCCATAGCGTGTGGCTCTCACCCCATAGCGTGTGGCTCTCACCCCATAGCGGGTGGCTCTCACCCCATAGCGGGTGGCTCTCACCCCATAGCGTGTGGCTCTCACCCCATAGCGTGTGGCTCTCACCCCATATCGTGTGGCTCTCACCCCATAGCGTGTGGCTCTCACCCTACATGGGTGAAGATTACCTAAGGGAATTCTCCCGCCCTCTGTTTTCGCGTTTTGAAGGCGGGGAAGTACAAGTACTCAGCGAAAATGCTTCCGAGAGAGGGACATGCTAACGATGGAGATAGGAAGCCTGGATATCAGCCAGCTGTCTACCAGTGAGAAAACAGACAGAAACAGCCTGAAGAAAGGAGAATTTACATGACCGTTGTTTCCCCCTCCCCAACACCCCTCCTTGCACCGTGCTTATGTCATTGTCGGCAAAGCACTAGACTGATGCATCGGAGAAGTTTGCCATCAGGTTGCTCGTTCAGACAATTTCATTCCAAGTTCATTCAAAGTTGGCAGCGGTGCGCATCAGGGGAACGGCTCTGCAATGGCTGTTCGGCAGTTGGCATTACCTTTGAATTGACAACGTCAGAGAGGGTCATTGGCGGGCGCTGTTCCGCTTTTGCTTGCATTTAAATCGATGCTTAATAGACCCGGGGAACAGAAAACAGCATCAGAACGCGAGTTAATTTTATTCTTCGGCTTGGCATTGCCGGCGGCTCAATAGCACTCGTTCAAGTTAAATTATCAAATAACTTCAATGTGTTCCAGTAAGGTTCTTGGTGGCAATGGGTACATACACATTGCCGAATGTGATGTGGTTCACTGCGATTACTATCCGTGCTTATGTATCCGAATGCATTGGTATTTCGAACAGGAACTGACTGAACCAATTCCTCCAACGTAATTTAGATCTTCCTGCATTTCCATGTAGATTGCATCCAACAAATTGTTAGATTGATGTTCTCTTCAATCTCTGAGTCTCGGAAGTAACAAACACCATGATACCTTTGATAACTGTGCTCCCAAAACACTAGTTGTAGGCATAGGCGATGAAGATATTTTGCCGGGGCTTCGAATTGTTAGTTGAAATGTTGCTTGAATAGCCATGAGTTGAAAAAGAAGCACATCGGTGACTTGCGATAGATAGCACCAGAAATTACTACAAGATGCACCCGTGAATTGAATCACTGGCCTTCTATGGGGATGGGTATTAACCATGTCGTTCAAAGGAAGCATTTTCTCTATTCTTCCAGCGGAACTAAAATGAGATAACCTCACCCAATTTGTGTCAATGCCCCTCTCCTTCACGCATTGGCTTTGTACTATTTATGCCATTGGACCAAGTCTAAGCCTTCAAAATTACTCCTGATTCAAATTCAGCTCAGAGTGCACAACTCGCGTGGCACAGACATCTACATGATAGCCTGTGTGCGTCTGCTCTGCCCATTGACATCACAATAGGGGACCCGCCAAAAATGACTTGCGAACTGCAAAACATACTCACCTCTGCAGGATGGGTTCCGTCATGGGCGGTGCAGTGTTCGCTCACCGTCCGGATACGAAGCACCACATTGTTTTCATGCCACTTCGCATCGGCATCTCTCCTTGCTTGGTCTTCCATGACAACTCAAGAAACAAAGTTCAGATCAGTCCGACCCGGGCCAACCCCCCTCACGCAACCACATAGCCCGACACTGGGTGCGGTCGGCCACACCCTAATTCAGTGCCGCACCCTCGCCAGTCAGCTGATCTGCACAATTGCCACGGCAGCGTTACGCTGCCGCCATCTATGAGAGACAACGCAACGCCTAGTGCGTTGCTGTGCCTTCAGGTGGCAGTTCGCACGTGGTGAAGAATCGTAGTGCGTGATAATGCAGGCTGCAAGAGCACAGCTAACAAACCTGGCTGTTTATTGTAGACATAACCCGACACACACCTCGGTATATTTGCCCACGCCTAGCATACTAGAGAGTGAGGCTATTCCTCTTGTTATATCTGGGGCGAATGGCTTTTAATTCAAATTCCAACGAACGTCCAAGAACGCAAGACTCAAAGGCCATATCTTAACCAATATGCAGATGATACTTAAGGATACAGAGCAGCTTAAGGAAAGACGGCGACTAAATGTAAAACTACGAACCATGGTTCGTAATTTAAATTTTATTTAAATATTCGTGCACGAATATTTATGCATATAACAACCATGGCACGCGCACTTTTTTAAACACCCACATGCCTACCAACTACCAGCCAATATGAGTCAGAAACACATTTCAGGCGACTCAACACATCCAAATGACTACTCGCTACCATCTCAATATGAGTGATATGAAAATATGGTAGCATCTATATTGTATGCAAAATGACCTGAAAAATGCCCCCGTGTACGTGCGGAAGCAGGCCACCCTCTGCCCGACACTGGATACCTTTGTTAACCATGCAAAGCGTGGCTCCGACGAATTATCCAGCTCTTTTGCTGAGAGAGTGGCACAGAGTGAGGATCTGCAGTCATCGTCTGTAGTATGTGGACTGTTGAAGCCCTTCCATCAGCTCATGAATCATCTTATCTTACCTGAGAAAGGGAGGGAGGGAGAGGAGAGGAGAGCCAAGGCGAGAGCGCAGACAGTGCATGCATATTTTTGTAAAGTTCCAATGCATGGAAGCAATGGGAAGGCCCAATTGGGGTGGGGGACCACACAGGTTCCTATGTTAAAAGCTAAAAATATTTGGGAGGGGGAAAGGTCCTCTCAAATGCATACAAAACGACACCCATGCTGCTGAGTATATTATATTTAAGGAAAAGCGGCATTCGATGCTTTGCCTGAACTGCATGTCATGGCAAACCAAACACAAAACTGCACGGTGCGTGTATTTACTGAACTACGCAGCTCAGCTTGCAGCACGAGCAAGGTTCATATGTGCCAGAGCGGTGACGGCGTCAGCAGCAACGGGGCAGAGTGACGGCAGCGGCAATACAGGTGATAGCGACAGCAGAGCCAAAGGTGGCAGAGGAAGCTGCAGCGCGGGCAATCAGTGCTTCCCTGCCCCGGAAGTGCTATTTAGAAGCAAGGCCCATATGTATTATTCTCTCATTTGTTGGACAAATTGTGCATCCTGGGGATTCGAATCTGTCTGTTTCAATTAACCAGGGGCCACGAAATGTCACGAAATATAAGGTCATGAGGTCATTTTCTCAAAACCACATACTTTGGCAGATGCTATCACGAATGTATACCATGGACTTCTGCGATCTACAAAATGTGAAGAAAGTGAATGTATGTCTGATGGTGTAGGAGACACAAGCCGTTGAGGAAAACCACTAGTCGTGACCTCTAAAAATTTCCCGAGGCTATAGCTCAAAACTCATTGGTGGGATCGGCCTACAAATTGCACAGACGGATTCGCACCACCTCACTACCCTACAAGCTGGTTTTATCAAAATCTGTGAGAAGAGTGCGTCATTTCGGCCACCTCACTGGTCGATCTGTCTTGGAGTGCTCCTTCTGACACCGTTGTTAGCGGAAGTTGCATAGTTCACGGTCGGAGGTGGACTGGAAGCCTGAAGGTGTCATGATTGCTAGTTCTTCAGCTATATGGGAAACACAGTGCTGTAGTGTCATCGCCACCCCCACCCCCTGTCAATGTCGGGCTGCAGCTCATGTCAATCGATTGGGGAAGTAAGTTCCCTTCCTCGTGTGGAAGCATCCTGTCGGTAACTTAAGTCAAGCGTCCTTGCAGTGTTCGAACTTTTGCGCGCCGCCGAATTCATTCCAAGACTGCACACAGAAGTTAAATTGTCGGGTGGCGGGCAGCATGTTCCATGCTGTTTGGATAGCGTCGTCGGTGAACTGAGTTTGTAGACTGGCTGCCCGAAGTGGGGACACTGGCACTGGCTACGGATAAACGGGGCGAGGCAACACCAGAGAGCCAAGCTAGAACAGTTTCCAGACGACCACACTAGTAGCGTTCTGTGCCGGTCTGGCCGCTGACCCAAAGACCCAAGCAGTGAAAAGTGCCACAATGGAATGCACACCTTGGGCGGTGCAAAACGTGTCAGCAATTCGGCATCTGCTGTATCAGGGACAATGGACTGACTGGGCTTGGAATATACGAAACGTGACTCAATTTAATTGCACACTATTGGGAGCATGCCCAAGTGCCTACTACCATGACAAGTAAAGGGTAGTTGGGTGGTGTAAAGACGCAAATGAGACAATGAAATCGACTGAGCTGCAGCAAAATTCATCCTGTACCCAAAAGTGATCTTAGCACGACTTTTCTCAAAGTGTTTCGAAAGGCTTCGTGAAAATGACTAACATAAATTGGTGCAATTTGTAGCGGAAGACTTTCCCACTGTAGTCCTCTAAATTCCAATCTGAAGAAGAGACCGTGCCCTTCAGGTCATTTTGCATATGAACAACTGCATTTAGAGTATTGTACTTACCGGAACTCTAGAGCAATCAGTAAGTGGACAAATTATCACTAATAATTCCACAGACCAGAGGTAAGACTACGGGGAATGAATCACCGAATGCGATAAAAAGTACAATAATTCAGCTATCTGACAAGCTTGCAAAATTGACCGGCAATTACAGCCAATAATCCTGTTCCGAACTTGAGGCCGGCTTGGAGACTGCCCATTACTCCCTCGATTGCCTTCAAGTTAACACCGTTGACTAGCATAAATGTATCCAGTTGAGATTATTCGATGGACTACCCGCAATCCAACGCTAATTTCTGCTGCTTCCTTCTGCCCAGGTACCGAGCACTAACAACTGGGTGTTTTTCTTTGCGTTGATTTTCTGAGTGTTTGCACGGAGCCGGGTGGTCAAACAAGCCAGATCATCTTTAGCCAACTGGAAGAATTTGTGATGTCAGTTCGACCGGCGATTAACAACTATCAGAATTCTGCTAACGAACAACATAAACGTCTGGTACATACATACATGAAGGGGTTGGCGTAAGTAGTGTGCAGTAAGGCGGCTCAAACTACCCTGAAGTGCACCGATGCTATATGACTGGTTCCTGGATCTCATGGACACGTTGTTTTCGCCGTTATAACCTTTACCCGCTGTGTATCTTCCTTGAGATCGTTCGAGGACGATTTATTGTCTACCCCGTAAAGAGTTAGAGTTCTAAATACGTACTCAGTGTGAACAACATCAGAACATTGAGATATGTTCAGCGTGCTAGAATGCACATGCAGTCTCAGCCTTTGACACGGTGAATGCGCTCGGTATCACAGAAAAGTGCACTGCTTCAGTCAGATGACTAGATCTATGCTCTGGTTGATGTTCCGTAAAAAGATGGTTACATTTAATATGTGACCGCAATTGGCGCTACAGAACACACTTGATGACCTTTGTTATTCCTGGTAACATTGGCAACGGACGGCGATCCGACGGTACCTTATCGTCGGCGTATTTGAGAGTGAAGTTATGATTGCATGGGCCCGTGAAGATAGCACCTCACCACTCAGACAGCTCGGGCTAATAATACACAGGAGAACCCCAGGAGTGCCCAATGACCCAGGATAATGTCTGGCGCGTCTGCACGCTGATACGGGTGAATCTGGCGGATGTCGACGGCTTCACGTGACTCGCCAAGTGGCCGGATGTGAGAGCGGCACGGGAGCTGTCGCAAAGTTGGGGCGGGGGCAGGAGGCATCTTGAAGTTGACTCTTTAGATGCAACGCCCACAGAGTCAATGGTAAGTTCGTACAAAGTTGGAGGCAGCTGCTCTCTCTGCTCGCCCCCCCCCCCCCCCACCCCGGTTCCCGCGCCTTTGCATGTAAATCGCTTTCACTCGAGGAATACAAGTGTGCTCTTTTAGCGGTCGCAAAGGCACAGGTCTACAGGTCGGCTACCACCGCTACCACCGATAGTCGGCTACCACCGCTACCACCGATAGTCGGCTACCACCGCTACCACCGCTACCACCGATAGCCGGCTACCACCGCTACCACCGATAGTCGGCTACCACCGCTACCACCGATAGTCGGCTACCACCGCTACCACCGATAGTCGGCTACCATCGCTACCACCGATAGTCGGCTACCACCGCTACCACCGATAGTCGGCTACCACCGATACCGCCGCTGCCACGGATGGTCGGTCGCAATACGTGCCACATTTGCGTAGGACTGGACTTCCGGCACTGGCGTTCAAAATGGTCTACAGTATCCCTCCGTACTGCTGAACGCACCTGACGGTTGACCTCGTGATGACCGCTACCTGCAACCGACCGCCTCACCAGCAGATCACGCATGGTCGCTGTCATCTGCGGCGCTCCGGACGGCGAGATTCGACACCCGCAGCGGGGCAGCCGTCTGTGGCAGTCGCGAGATTCAACACCCCGCAGCGGGGCAGCCGTCTGTGGCAGTCGCGAGATTCAACACCCCGCAGCGGGGCAGCCGTCTGTAGCAGTCGCGAGATTCAACACCCCGCAGCGGGGCAGCCGTCTGTAGCAGTCGCGAGATTCAACACCCCGCAGCGGGGCAGCCGTCTGTGGCAGTCGCGAGATTCAACACCCCGCAGCGGGGCAGCCGTCTGTAGCAGTCGCGAGATTCAACACCCCGCAGCGGGGCAGCCGTCTGTGGCAGTCGCGAGATTCAACACCCGCAGCGGGGCGCCGTCTGTAGCAGTCGCGAGATTCAACACCCCGCAGCGGGGCAGCCGTCTGTAGCAGTCGCGAGATTCAACACCCCGCAGCGGGGCAGCCGTCTGTAGCAGTCGCGAGATTCAACACCCCGCAGCGGGGCAGCCGTCTGTAGCAGTCGCGAGATTCAACACCCCGCAGCGGGGGCGTCTTAGGCAGTCGCGAGATTCAACACCCCGCGGGCAGCCGTCTGTAGCAGTCGCGAGATTCAACACCCCGCAGCGGGGCAGCCGTCTGTGGCAGTCGCGAGATTCAACACCCCGCAGCGGGGCAGCCGTCTGTAGCAGTCGCGAAGTGCGAAATGCTACGCGAAACACGTCGCACATTTCGGCTGTTGTTTCGCTCGCCGGTGTGACGTCACTCGGCGCGTGACGACAGTCGGCGTTGCGCGACGTGACGCATAACGCATCAACAGGCGACGCGTTCGAGGCACCTCACCGGCGCTGCTTTGCCACCAGAGCGACTGATCTGGCTGCAGTTCAAAAGCAGTCGTGTAATGTGATGATGTCGACCAAAGTGGCAGCGCGTGGTGCATACATACCACCTCGTCCTACGCGTCAGGTGCGGCTGGTCGCCACCGTGCCCAGCAGCGAGCCTGTTGGACGATACGTCAGCGCCGCACTGTTCATTGGAAGCCCGCACACAGTCAACACGTCACCAATAATCAATAGGAAATCAGCTAGATAGTGTGCACTGTGCTTTTTCAACATGTGGCTTCTGTATTTTGTGCCCAGCCGCACTGCTCCCTACCAAGACGGTCGTGCTGCACAAACTTAGCCACTTATGTTTCTGCGTGGTGGGAGTGGGGGGGGGGATGTCGGGCGGATACCAGACGAGCTCAATTTACACAGATCATTCGGTCGATTTTCTAAATGTAAATCATACTTTGCTAATCAGAAAGCGAAAACAATCCTACCATCTGCAGGACCTTGCTCTCAAATGGTTCGCCTCGCGTCTATCTGGCAAGGCCCTACGAGTCATCGTGGACGACAAAACCTCCAGCTGGAGATCAGTAGTTTCCGGAGTCCCAGAAGGATCCTTGCTGGCTCCTCTTCTCATTTCAAGGTTTATTATCCATTGTTTATTAACGATTTCCCCCAATATCTTGATTATGAGTGTTTTTTCTACGTTAATGATGGAAAAATATTCAGCAAAATTATTTATCCGGCGAACGGCTTATTGTTCCAACAGGACGTCGATCCTCTGGCAGCATGGTCCGTCAGGTGGAGTTTAAACCTAAGTCCTGACAAACGCAAAACGTTCGCGATGACTCTAAAGCGGATGCCTATCCCAATAACGTACAAAATTGACAATATGGAATTAGAAATGGTGAACGATGTAATACTGGACTCAAAATTAACATTTCGGGCTCATGTCAATGACATCGCACGGAAAGCATTCAGAACTCTGGGTATGCTTATGCGATCATTTCATGCCGGAACAGATCATTCCAAATTCAAGCGCAGTGCTGTACTGGCTGCGTACTTCGCTAATATGCGTTCTATTTTAGAATACGCCAGCGTCACTTGGAGGGGCTCCGCCGCCACGCACATGGTACGGGTCGATCACCTACAACACACATTCCTGATGTGGCTCCTATTTCACGCGTCATCTGACTCCACGACCTTCCTCTCCTTCAATGACCTTCCACAACATTTCAAAATTCATTCGCTAGCTTCCAAGCGTAAGCAATTCAACTTGCTTTTCATTAGAAACATCCTCAAATACGTGACCTTCTGGCACTCATTCCTCGATATGTGCCAACTCGATTGACCCGCACCCGAAATCTACTATTAATTCCAAGAGCACGTGCTAACACGATGCAATCTGGTCTGTATTGCAGACTTTCCATACTGGTAAATGGTTTGCATTCCGGATTTCGCATGCTGGATATCTTTCGCACACCATCAGCCTCATTCAAGGCAGCAGTGAGAACATATATTGGTAGTTTCGATGAGGTCGGAAGAGTTCTATAGCCATGTAACGACTGATAGCACTAGGTAGTTATTATATTTATATTTTTTTATCGCACGTGTGCGCTGATTTTGTTTGACACTTTTATTATATATATATATATATATATATATATATATATATATATATATATATATATATATATAAAGCTCGTATTTACAACTATTTGATGCCACACATTTCGTTTATGTTACTATCATTCCTGTAATGCACTGGCGGATCTCGCCCACCGGTTTGGGGGACAACTTTCGGTTTTCGGCGCCCCCCCCCCCCCCCCCCCCCGGGGGGGGGGAGAAAAAAAAAAAAAAAAAAAAAAAAAAAAAAATTTAAAATATAAAAAAACCTAACCCCAAAATTAATTAATATTAAAAAAAAAAAAAAAAAAAATTTTTAATTTTTTTTTTTTTGGGGGGGGGGGAAAAAAAAAAAAACTGTAATGCACACTTGTTTGTCCTCACATGATTTGCAATGGTTTTGCATACTGTGACTTCGCCTATTAGTGGAGAATTACCTGTTGGTGAGTATGCGTGAATAAACAATGAGTAAATCACATGAATAGCGGTAGATCCTGGCTCGGTTCTGCGAAGAGTCAACTTGAAGTCGCCGGCTGAGATTACGGTACGCCAGAGGTACGGGGTTCGAGTCCCCGCGATGCTCGCCCTTCCTGCCAGGGTGAGAGGCAGGCGATGTCATATGGCCTCAGCTGCTGAGTGCGTCGTAAACCCACAATACAGCCAATCCGATTAGCGTACTACACGGACGCGCGGAGACCACGAATTGTAGCTGGGCACCGAGATGGTCCACTGTCTGCATGCTGCCGCTCAGCATTGGCAGACCACGAATTGTAGCTGGGCACCGAGATGGTCCACTGTCTGCATGCTGCCGCTCAGCACTGGCAGACCACGAATTGTAGCTGGGCACCGAGATGGTCCACTGTCTGCATGCTGCCGCTCAGCACTGGCAGACCACGAATTGTAGCTGGGCACCGAGATGGTCCACTGTCTGCATGCTGCCGCTCAGCATTGGCAGACCACGAATTGTAGCTGGGCACCGAGATGGTCCACTGTCTGCATGCTGCCGCTCAGCACTGGCAGACCACGAATTGTAGCTGGGCACCGAGATGGTCCACTGTCTGCATGCTGCCGCTCAGCATTGGCAGACCACGAATTGTAGCTGGGCACCGAGATGGTCCACTGTCTGCATGCCGCCGCTCAGCATTGGCAGACCACGAATTGTAGCTGGGCACCGAGATGGTCCACTGTCTGCATGCTGCCGCTCAGCATTGGCAGACCACGAATTGTAGCTGGGCACCGAGATGGTCCACTGTCTGCATGCCGCCGCTCAGCATTGGCAGGGGTAGGCGGCCGCCAGTGGAAGCTGACGCTCTCTGCACCATCAAATGAGGAGCCAGAGTGTTTTAACATTAGACTGTTGCTGTATCTCAGCTGCCGGCCTCGGCTAGATAGCTATACGGACGATAAGTCGTGAGATGAGACAGCAATAGCGCTACGATAGCGACCTTCATGATCTGCAGACGACTTCCTTCCCAGTGGACGGTCGACTCGGTGCAGCCTGTAGCGCAGAGCATTCAATAGCATCGTGGGTACGGTAAGTGACAGTCATGCTTCGCACAATGCAAATACGTTGAAACCATGAGCATCGTGCGTCTAGACGTGCATTGTGTAGTTTCGGGTTTTGCGGCTGAATGTCAGGTGTCCAATCACGACTGTCAGCCAGTTGTTGCTACCATGTCTTGCCACGCTTGCTCCTCTTCTGCGGCGGCGGTGTCGCATTCTGCAGGACGCCGCCCCGAGCCTTGACCGGACGTCGCCCCGGGCCATGATCGGGCGCCGCCTGCGCTGACCAGTCAGGTGCGTCGGCGGCGGCGGCAGGTACGGCGTCAGGTGGCCGCTGTGTACCCCAGACTGTGAGCAGACGCTGCCCGGAAACACCCGCGGCGTCGCGCCCTCTGAGGGCCGGGGGAGGGGGAGGGGGTCGGGCAGTTGAGGGGAGCAAGGCTGATGCGGCACAGTTGAACAGCGAGAATCCGAGCAATCTCGTGTCTCGTGACACTGATATGCTTGTTGGCGAGAAAGCACTGGCGATGTTGATGCTTGATGTAGGGTGCCTTGTCCTGGTTGAGTTCCTTCCCGCACGCCTCAGGACATTGGCTACACGGTAGGCATGTCGGTCACCCACATGTCGGCCACCCACATGTCGGCCACCCACATGTCGGTCACCCACATGTCGGTCACCCACCCACATGTCGGCCACCCACATGTCGGCCACCCACATGTCGGTCACCCACAATCTGAGTCACCCGTGGTGAAGCTGTAGCTGGCGAAGTGAAGCTGTAGCTGACGAGGTGAAGCGGTAGCTGGCGAGGTGAAGCTTGTGGCTCACCAATCATGGTCGCTACGCAGTGTTCGTAGGATTCACGTCGGCATGCACTCACATATTCCGCATGCACACTCACCCAGAGTCGCACACGTCACTCACCCAGTCACAGTCGCACACTCACCCAGAGTCGCACACTCACCCAGAGGTTGCACACTCACCCAGAGTCGCACACGTCACGTTCACTACTCAGTCACACTCACTCACCCAGAGTCGCACACGTCACGTTCACTCTCACACACTCAGGACGGTTGGCACACTCACCCAGAGTCGCACACGTCACGTTCACTCTCACACACTCAGGACGGTTGGCACACTCACCCAGAGTCGCACACGTCACGTTCACTCTCACACACTCAGGACGGTTGGCACAGAGATCGGTTCTCCCGGCATGTAGTCAACTTGGCGCCTAACAAAAAAGTGAGTATCCACCATGCATTCTTATCCATTATAATGTCACACCTGATTCATGTGAACCTATTGGCAAAAAGCCAAAGCACTGACACATCTAATGCCGTGGCCCACCAGCAGGCCCTTCGAAATCTGCAGTCAAGGTCCAAGTTGCCCAAGTCAAAATCCAATTGGAGTGACTGCGGTGGGATTCATGCCAGTACGTGTTTCAGGTCATGTTTATAAATGTGAAATTGATGCCGGTTATGAATCCACAGACAGTCACCCCTGTATGCCTGACGGCGGATTCGGAACCGGTCTGTGATGCTGAAGAGATTGACCGTGGGGTCTTTGAAAACCAGGGTAAAACATTCCGACTAACACTGATAAGGGGGTTCAGTCTGCTTCCACTTCTTGTGGTGTCTTCCAATTCTAGGCTTAACCCACTGAACCTCTGTAGATCTTTTTAAGCCTGAAAATGTACACCTTATTACGACTTGCCGGCTTCAGCTGTACACGGCAGGGCCACACGGTCGGCGTGTGCCTGCCATGGAGCCGATGAAGTCGACCGCACAGAGTCGGGCTGATCCGACCCGCTGTCGCATCCAATAACCGCCCGCCGCGAATCAGTTATGAATAATTTAAACTCGGACTTGTGTCACCGGCTGCCGCTGAGCCGACTCGTCTCCGCCGCAAGAAAGTGGAGGCGCCACCGCAGAGGCACGTGAGTCGTTCAGAGACGAGTACCGATCTGAGTTGCGCGGCTCCCGCGGGCACGGCCCGGCGCGGCCGGTATATGAGTCTCGGCGCCCGCGGCTGTCGCTCGGCGCGGCCGGTATATGAGTCTCGGCGCCCGCGGCTGTCGCTCGGCGCGGCCGGAATATGAGTCTCGGCGCCCACGGCCGTCGCTCGGCGCGGCCGGAATATCCGCCCGGACACCGCCAGCTCGCTCTCTCTCTCTCTCTCTCTCTCTCTCTCTCTCTCTCTCTCTCTCTCTCTCTCTCTCTCTCTCTCTCTCTCTCTCTCTCCGTACACGGATGCGACGCGTCGGCCGCCCACGCTCCGGCTTATTGTGCGACGACGGCGATGCCTTACGGTCGAAGGCTTTGACTGGCTCCGTGGTTGGCCAGGGTGGCGAGATCTCTCCATACACGACACGTCTGCAGTGCGACAATTGTGGCTTTCCTGACGAAGACGGCTTCCCGTAGCCTTCACGTGAGCAAGACCCCCTCCCCGTCTCTCTGCAGCAATATCCGCTACGGATATATTCCAGTGGGGAGTTTCGCTCTTCGCTTGATTTCTGCATGTCATATATCTGGTATTCAAGTCGCACATCTGGAATGTGCTAACCTCCCAAATTACTGTTCATCATTTATCAAAATGACACAAATCCGGAGCACGCCGAGCGACTCGGGAGATGATTTCGTATGGCTGCAGGACGTTCCAGGAAAGGTGTGACCCGTAATATGTGGCAACTATCTCACTGAAGTATTTAACTATAAAAGTAAACTTGCAAAAGTGCCAAAATAATAAAATAACCGACATGCATATGTTCGAGATCGTGTGACGTCAGAAGCGAACAACTTTCACCTTGGAACATTTTGCTTTGTACTTGAAGTTTTCCACGGTAGATAATGTAAACGTAGCGGGGAGGAATATCCTCCGGGAGAATCCGGGACTTGGTGGCAGCTAATTTGGGTCAATCATGCTATAAGTTGATTAAGAATGATGTAGGATGTCAGTGAGTACGTCGCATTATTATTTTTCCTTACGATGACTAAACATAGTTTTAGATCAGAAGGAAAACATTGCTTTTTGCTTCACTGCTCTTTGCAATTAAATTAGTTGGAAACCCAGATCAATGGTGGAACAACCAGTAATTGCGGTTGACTCTGCAGCAGTTGGCGCTGGAGGCTATTTAAGCTAGGGTATGTGTGTGCCAAATAATCAACGAATTCCCCAGCTACCTGCGCCTTTTATTTCGTTCTTTTTCGAATAGAGCACACAGCAGCCAGTAGTTTTGCTTGGTAAATGCCAAACACAGACGCCATTTTGGGCCCGGGTTACCACTGCAGCAAACATCTGCATGTGCACGTGGTTGGATGGGCATCATAGGTGGCGGAACGTCCGAATTCAGGGGGCGGGGCAGGGCACCGAGCAGCTCTTGTGTCGATTTTTCCAGTCGCCTGGACCGCCATATGTGTAATAATAACACCACCTAAGGTTTAATGCTAAATTGTTGGATTTAAGGGACACGCCGTGCATCGATGCCCCCCCCCCCCCCCCCACCCCCGGTTCCTCTACCTATGGTGGATATTGCTTCAATACATTACTACTGCCATCCGAAGCCATGCGACAGTACAAACCGATCTCCAAGCAATCTATGCTTTGGTGAGGTGCATCCCCAAGATGGTGAACGTTTGGACCACTTTCACGACATCGAGCCTTCGCTGCTGACCACGGAGGTAGCTAAAGTATGAGCATGCTTAAATTAATTTATGGAAAGCTTAGGACCGCCTTCGACAGCTGAAAAAAACGCCGCAATGTTTCTATAAGGTTAAAGCTGAGCGTGTATTGAACCAGACAAAGTGGCTATTGGACAGCACTTCTACGATGTTGTGTGCTAATTTGAGACAATAATCAAGCCTATTTGCATTTGTATTTATTTATTTGATTACCGACAGGCAATCCCATTAATGGATGAAATCATAGATAATCGCATCACGTTGAGGGCACTGGAGAATCCGTAGCACGGCATCAGGGGAAGACATCAGGGTAGGAACATCGCAATCACCAGAACACGAACACGGATGCCCCCTGTGTGAACAAGCTCCGCTGCCACGAGGTGCGCGTATATCAGCTGATAGGACAGGCCTTAGCACGTGCAGCTGGGGCCGAGCGAATTTCTCCCCTTTTTCGCTGAAAATGGGCAAAGAATCGACATTGTGCCTTAATTGTAATTGTGAAAGGTGGCAGGATCTTAGCAGTGTGTCAGACTTCAGACAGTCCGGTACCTTAGCAGTGTGTAAGACGTTAGGAAGTCCTATAGCTTAGCAGTGTGTCAGACTTTAGGAAGTCCGGTACCTTAGCAGTGTCTCGGACTTGATGAAGTCCGGTAGCGAATACAGAATCGGCAGAGTATCGGTCTCTTGGCAATGGTGATGAAATTAACTTGATGTGCCGATGTTGTTACAGCAGGCTGAAACAGAAACGAGTCAATTTCCATAGATAGCGGCTCATTTTAGAAAGTGGTGGATGAAGGAGAAGGTTAACCGGACTCGGAACAGTACTTGGGAAGGAATAGCGGTACTTCTACAAAATGTGTTTCCGTACAATTCAATGAACATTACCAGGAACTTAGCTTCGAATAGTCGAACATCAGCTACTGTCACATAGTCATAACAACTAATAAATACGAAAGGGGTACAATCTTTGACCGCCGCTACTGCAATGGCCGCCGACAGAAATGCAGTTCTTGTTTTGATGTAACAGAATACCGCAACGGCCTAACTAAAAAAATATACACTCAAAGTGAGAGTGAGAGCTAACTAGAGTGAGGGTTTTCTTATACGCTAATATTCATTTCATTTTGCTCTGAATTCTGTCCTCACGAAGCCTTCTATTTCACATCTGATCTCTGCATTATGAAGCCATGGAGGTATTATAAGTGAAATGTCAAGGCCTCGGGAAGACAGACTTTGAAACCAAATAAAGTTGAATAACAGCCCAAAATATAGCGTTCGCTCGTGTTGGCATTGCTCCGAGTGCACATTTTCCGGTTGGGCATCCATTTCTTTCTATGATATCAAAACACAAACTATATTTTCGGGTCTTTCCACTATGAAGGAATGCGAAGGCGATGATATGAGAATGGAAGGCCCCGGGAAGATCGAATTTAAGCCCAAATGAGTTGCCTCGTAGCTCGTAGCTCTCATTCTCGGTGGCATGGCTGTGAGTGCACATATTTCGTTGGTCTCCATTTTTCTTCAATTAGAAATGTGTGTTTGTTCTCGCAAGCCCCATGTAATACGTCATAAGCGCTAGCCGGGCTGAGGCGCTTGATCCCTATCTTGCCGCTAGGCGATGCTTGTGAAAATGAGCCGTTACTGCCCGTATTGCGGAACGTTTCTCAAATATGGGCTGCCAATGTTAAGGTCGACGGTTTGACTCCAACGAACAGTGGCCTTGCTTTCAGTGCTGTTGCTGATCCCAAGGTGAACCAGCCGCCGGGTTAGCTCAGTGGAGCTCAGTGGAGCTCAGTGGACAGAGCGCCGGCCTGCAGATGTCTCCCCGTCTTGGCACAACGGGTTCGAGTCGCCTCCCGCGCTCGCTATTGACGCCTCCGGCTGGGATGTCCGGTTGGGTACTGGCCAGGCAAGGTCGGGGATCTGAGCACCTCCGGCTGGGATGTCCGGTTGGGTACTGGCCAGGCACGGTCGGGGATCTGAGCACCTCCGGCTGGGATGTCCGATTGGGTACTGGCCAGGCACAGTCGGGGATCTGAGCACCAGGTGGTCGTGCCCGCCATGTGCGTATGTTAAACTCCCGATCAAAATTGTGCTATATAACTGGTGTTTGCAGATCGGGAGGTGGGTTCAGTGTCAATGGAACCAGCTTGCGCTTAGCATTGTCTTTGATTCGGTAAAGGTTCCCCAACAACAATTCAAACCAGACTTGTTTAAGTGACATCAACTCCAAAGTGGCTACTTCTCTCTTTCTCCCTCTCTCTCCCTCTCCCTCTCTCTCTCTCTCTCTCTCTCTCTCTCTCTCTCTCTCTCTCTCTCTCTCTCTCTCTCTCTCTCTCTCTCTCTCTCTCTCTCTCTCTCTCTCTCTCTCTCTCTCTCTCTCTCTCTCTCTCTCTCTCTCTCTCTCTCTCTCTCTCTCTCTCTCTCTCTCTCTCTCTCTCTCTCTCTCTCTCTCTCTCTCTCTCTCTCTCTCTCTCTCTCTCCCCCTCCCTCTCTCTCGTCACATTTCATAATTACCTGTACTTGGGAACATCGTGTTAGAAAGTGATCGTTGTTTGGAAGTTGGATCTCAACGCCGACAGCTTGCTTAGTAATGTTCCAGTACTGGAGGAGGAGAGAAGCTCCAAAACTTATCTTTCGAAGTTAAATAGCTGCATAAAAGCCCACCTGACAGATGAACAGTTACTAAACGTACTTCAATTTGAGGTTTTTCTTCATATGTCACCTCGTGTCACAGCAAAAACTTTCTTGTTTTTTTTCTTCTTAGCAGCCACAGTGTGCCATCTGCTGGAGGTTATTTGCAATAGGACAAGTGACGTTAAATCGGCATATGTGGCATCCGGTATCGGGCCAGCAAGATATGAAAGGCGAGAGACGCGGGACGGCAAACAAAAAAGTGACACAGAGGGCAGGCGAAAACAGGGCATGCAGGACATGCATACAGACATGACACGCGATAGTACACTTGGAGGATCGCCAGCATTACAGTCCCCAAAAAGGCTCCACTGACCACCCGCGACCCGAATGCGAAGCAGAGGCCCGGGCGCCCAGGGCGTGCCGTGGGCGTTCGGGCTCAACCTTGGATGTGTAGGTGAATATTGAAGTTAAAAGCTTGGAAAACCCGAAGGGGGAAAAACCAAACTACTTGGAAAACCGGAAGGTAAAATCCAAGCACAATGTATAGGCAACGGTCCGTTTTTTGCAAACTCGAATCGATCCATGCCTACCTATCGGAAGATAATCTATATGTGCATGTCATGCGAGAGCGGAGATGATGGTGGAGTTTAACTTCAGATTGAGTGTTCTAGTTTCGTGCTATGGTGGCGTTTAACTTCAAATGGAGTGATCTAATCTCGTGCTATAGAGCAACTCGAACAGGAGGTCGAGGAGCGCCGGGTGCTGATTCCCGAGTTGTGTGCGCAACGACAGTTGAGTATGATGTTTCGCAAAGGAAGCGGAAATGGGGCGACGTTGCAAATTATACAGGGTCATTTAAGGTTAAGAAAATGTTCAACGGAATAACGCACGTCACACAAGTGGTAAAGAAGGACTGTGCATTCGGCGGAAGAGGTAATCCAGTGTGAGGATAGTGTGAGCTAGCCGTAAGCGGGCGAGGACCGCCTCTTCGAGGCGCGTACGTTGGTGACATGACCTCCACATGACCCTCATCGGGTCATGTGGAGAGGACAGGTTTAGTATTGTGCAAGTGTGATGTGCTGTGGTTTCGGCATGCCTGGAGATATTTGTGGAATAGTGCGTTGGCCAGGGACAGGTCACCGGGGGGCATTGGGAGGCGGTGGGCGGAGGTGAGGTCGATGGCCTTACGGGTAAGATCGTCCGGTCGCTCGTTGCCCGGGATGCCCATGTGGCCGGGGATCAAGAGCAGTGCGAGTTAGAGGCGTGCGGGATTGGCATGGTGGTTTCGGATAGCGTGGAGTGTGGGATGGGTGGTGTGTATGGCTGCGAGGGCATCAATGGAGGAGCGTGCCAGTGCAGGTGATGGTGGGATTGGTGATGTAGTGTTCAATGATGTGTTGCAGACAGGTGAGTATGGCTACTAATTCTGCTGCGTATACCGTGTGGTGTGGTGTTGAATTTGTTCGGCCAGTGTTTGGCTCATCACATCAGGAGCAGGGAGGAATTTGGCTGTAGGTTACATCCGCGAATTTCACTGCGAGTGTAAGGGCCTGGTTCAGGTGAAGAGTAATGTTGTATTCGTTTCTGTCAAAGGATCGCCGAAAGGGAGGGGGTTAGATAAGGCAAGACCGGTGGGATGATTGTGCTGTGTTATAGCTCCAAGGTGATATCTATCGAGATGTAGTGTTCTGCGGTGTTGGAGGTTAGGGAGGTTGCCCTCAGTCCGGAGACTGCTGATAGGTGTGGTGCGGTGTGCTCCGGTGATGAGGCGTAGTGCGTGATTTTATGTGCGTTCAAGTGATGTGGTGTGTGAAGGGGACATGTGATCGAAATATAATCGAGGATAAACGCATTGTATTCCAGCATTTAGCGAATCAGGGCAATACAGATCTTGTTTGGGGTGGCCCGGTTCCCCCCCCCCATTTTCGATCGGAGATGCAGCGCTGAAGATTCAGGCGCTCAGCGCGGAGCTCTTCAATATAGGTCATATGGGGTTCGAAATAGTCTTTTGTCTGGAACAATTCCAAGGTCTGCAAGTGGTTTGATGGCGGATAATTTCGTCACGACAGCGAAGCGGCGGGTGGGTGGAATATTTGTGGCAATCCGGGAGAAAAACATTGTGACGGATTTAGTGGGGGAGATGTGCAGCCCACAGGGGAGCACCAATAATCAATGTGATTTATGGCAACTTTCATGAAATGGTTCGCTTCATCCGTCAATGGATGAAGACACCGAATGATCAAACCGTGGGCGTAATTGGAATATTTTACACAGGGGGAAATCGGTGAAAGCTGGTTTTAGTATTCATAAATTGTCCCGGATTGTCCACTTAGAAAAACGAATCAGAAGCAAAGGCACCAATGACCCAGTGCACTTGGCGGTAACCCGATTATGAAATGGGACAGCTTTATCCAATTGGCATCCAATTATGTCAGGTGATTACACGTGCTAACTAAAGGCGCTACCCATTACCGTTACCGTTCCCCAGGTCCAGGCTCCGGCTCCCGCCCGCCGTGGCTGGACGGTGTTCATTTTGCACCGTGTTGCTAGCAATCCGGTCCCCACTACTCGCTTCGGTCGGCCGGCATTCTGTGGGCAAACCCGGCGAACTTTCCGTTCCCGGCCTTTCAGTAGCGACAGGCTTCAATAGCAATGGAGATGTGGAACACAGCGCCGTTGCCACATTTGCTTATGAATACTCGATGCGGCACGACGCTGACTATAGCCTGTAGCTCTCCCTCTCTCCTCGCTCCTCTCTCTCTCTCTCTACTCGCCTCTCTCTCCCTCTCTCTCTCTCTCTCTCTCGCTCTCTCTCTCCCTCTCTCTCTCTCTCTCTCTCTCTCTCTCTCTCTCTCTCTCTCTCTCTCTCTCTCTCTCTCTCTCTCTCTCTCTCTCTCTCTCTCTCTCTCTCTCTCTCTTTCTCTCTCTACTTCTCTTTTTACTTCTCTTTCTACTTCTCTCTCTACTTTTTCCTCTGTTTCTCTCTCTACTTTTCCCTCTGTTTCTCTCTCTACTTTTTCCTCTATTTCTCCCTCTACTTATATCTCCTCCTTCTCACCCCTTCTATCTCGCCCTTCCTCTTGCTCCCTCTAGCCCCCTCCCTCGCACTCACTCACTCATTTACTCGTTCACCCACCCACGTACCCACTCACTCACTCACCGTGGATTTCGTAAACAGTTGTAATTCTGCTCCCATATTGGAGGATATGTCAGAAATCCCAGACCTTGACCTCCTGACGTTGTTTCCGGGGCAGCGTCCGCTGGCCCCGGTCCCAAAACTCGCCTAACTCTGAGCCTGCACATGATTCCGTCACCTGTCTTCGAACTCTGACTCCCATATGCCTGGCCCTCGGCTTCATCCCACAGTCCACGTGCCATCATGGTCCAGCCACTCCAGACTTCTGCTCTTACCCTATTGAGTTAACCGACCCAGTAGGGTACGCGCAGAAATTGGTCTGGGTTATTCTGGCCTTACGCATAGTCCTAGCCTCGGCTATCGTAAGTCTAGCTCGAGCCACAGAAGTGGACCTTGGCCCAACGGCAACTGCATGCCCTTCTGTGCAGTACGTGTATTAAATCCTTAAGTTGTCAATAGCTTCAGCACTAAAAGCGGCCGGATGTAGCACAGTTGGCTTAACAATATTAACAGCATAACAGACAATTAGTTAGTCACTTTGCATTTTTTGCACACAAGCAATCTCGGGTACTGCAGACATACGATGCCATTCCTCACGGGAAATTTCCCTGGGTGGGCGGTTCGAGTCGCTGTGCGTAGTCCGTACGGCCAGGGGCGGCGGGCGGTGGTAAAATACCACTGCCGTCAAGGCAGATCGCCAAACATTCAACAGGACAGCCTCGGCGAACGTGCAAGCACGTCAGGCAGAGCGTGCCGAATGTCTGCCGATTGCCGATGCAGGTCTGGCCCAGCGGTACGGCAGGTGCGCTATTGTCAGTGTCATTGGCAAACACATGTGCAACTTCGAAAACCAGCCTGGTAGTGAATAAGCACGCAGCAAACCTGCCCTGTGGGCAACAAGCCACTTGGGCTGTTGAGCATGGGTAATCGGAGTGATGCCGGTCGGACTGTGTCGCTGATATGGGCGTTCCATCGCAGGTCGCAATATGGCAATGGTGGCCTTGAGAGATTGGCAATGTCCTCTGAGATTGGCCTTGTTCATATTCCAGCCCGGAAGCCATGGCATTCTGATTGCCTATGATCGGCTCAGAGAGTAATTCATGAGTTGCAAAGAAACTGAGGTGGCTGGAACTGCATCAAGAAGACAGCGAAGTTGCAAATAAAAAGGTCAACGTTGGTGACTGGAGGGCTTGAGCCAGGCCTAGACCAAAGGCAGCGGAGCAAGGCCAGGGTAAGAATGATCAAGAGTGGAACTGTTTATGATGATAGCCGCGTTTAGATCCATCCCAAGGCCAGGTCAGGGAGAGGGTTATATCCGCATCCACGTCAAGCATCTGGATCAACAGGTGTAGCTCCTGGAGGCTTCAGATTTGGATCCTCCGAACTAGGAGGTTCAGAACTTTGAGGCCAGGATCAGGGGGACTAATGCCAGTGTTATTGTAGGGGTGGCGGCTCTGCCGTCGGTGGGGTGTGGGGTGTATGGGTGTGTGTGTGGGGGGGGTCGGTGTGGGCTGGTGTAGTGTGTGTGGGCTGGTGTGGCAGCTGTGCGAGGTGTGTTGTCGGGGTGCTCGAGGTGTGTGAAAAATAATCCTTACCAAACCCAACTTAACTGAAACTGATTGAACTATGACTGAACTCTCGTCTATGCTTTTGTGTGCCTGGGTGTCTAGTGTTGTGTTGTTTGGATGTTGTGTTTGGATCCCCACCACCTCCGCCACCCATTATCCGAACCCCAGCCGGTTTGGTGTTGTTTGAGCTACCGTTCCTAACACGTATTTATAAGTTGTGCGAGGTCAAAGTTTTGGGAACACCATATATGTAAGTGAGTGCCTCTAACCAAGTTAGAATGAATACGTTGTATTATAAACTTATTGTAGTAAGTAATTTGTCCGTGGTTTGAATGATTTGTCCAGAGCTGGGACTTTTTGGATGCTAATAGTCGTATCATTTTTTTGCAATGTAGACCACGAAATAGGTGCCTGTGTTGAGCTCCAAGCGGCTTCCGCTGGTCTTTAACACGCGCCCTGGAGGGCCTCTGCAAATTATGCGCACTGGAGAGGGGGGAGTTCCGCCCCCGCCCCAATATCCGGCTCCTATTATAGCTATAATAACGACATTTTCAAGATAGATGGGTATGATAGTGACCTCTATTGTGTGTAAATTTTATGACCTTAGCCCAATATCTTCAAGGTTAAATGAGGTCACATATGTCATATTTGGTTTGTTTTGCTTGGCTTGGCTTGACATGGTTATGGATCGCTGCGATTGTGTTTAAATGCTCCAAACTTGGCATCAATGATGTTTTGTACATAACTAATGATGCAATACAGATGATAGATCCGGAATTTGACATCAGGTGACCTATATATCGGCACTTTATCGGGACAGTTACCGGTTCCAGCTACCAGAACCGGGCCGCCCGCCGAACCGGCGGGCGGCCCGGCGCAATCGGTTTCACGAAGAAAGGGTTGAAGTACATGAATGAAGTATGGAAACGCTTAGGTTCACAATGACAAAAACAGAAGTTTTCAGAAGGGAATAACATGCAAAATGACATGGATCGCATGACTGTCATTTGCGGTTATGACAACCTTTCAGTTGAACAAGTTTTGTTCCATTGACCGGTCATCAACTTGACCTGAGTTGACCTCGGTGACCTAGCATGATCTTGAAACAATATAGCATAATAATATACATCAAACATGTTGCTAGCATTGCCATGAACACATCCCTTTTGCCGATATACGGGAAGCGCATCTGCGCCGATTTTTGTGGTCTGACGCTACGAAATGTTTTGACTTTGACGGCCTCTAACTCGAAAAATGTTCGGGCGATTTCCGTTTTTCTTGTCTTAAGCGACGTGCCGTGCATTTCTAAGCAGGTACACAAACATGGCGTATATCGACCGGTAAAATCTGGAGTTATTTACGAAAAATCGGAGGGGTGGGCGGATTCCCCCCCCCCCCCTCCAGTGTGCGTGTTCAAGCTACCTAACACACATTCATTCTCCTCATTCACTCACATTCGAGCGTCCCATTCACTCTCTCTTTATTAATTAATGAATTGCTTGGTCCCCAAATTTGGCTCCCCCTTACCGGTACACAAACACATATATCGACAGACATTGCTCTATATTTTGACGGTATGTTGGCCAAATATTTAAACCTTTCACTGCCAATCATAGCTGGCCTCGCCATGATTGGCAGCGTTCCTCGCCTGGATAAAGTCTTAATGCTACGAGTGCTACGAGGGGGCTCATCGTACTGGCTCCGAGGGTTTATATGGGTGCTCTGGTGTCTTTGACCGACCTACCTAACCTTAAGATAGTAAATGCCGCGCCGGGCTTTATTCGCCGCGAGCGTACGACCAGGCCTATGTATCCAACGGATGGGCACGGATCCCTACCACGTTGAGTACGTCCCCTGGCCATCTTTATAACCTAGTCGACCCTCCTACACAGCTCCATCCTAGCACGCGACACACTACCCCCACACTGTTGACACACTGTTGATTTATTGGTCCCCTCTCGCTTCCCTACCACATCCCTGTCTAACAATTTAAACAGACCCGAAAACACTCTCATCGCATGCACTTTATGTCTTTTGTCAATGCATCCATCAATGGGCATTTATAATAATGCACAATTGACGGGACCATAGAACACGTAAACATAAGCTGTAGTATGAGAGAGAAATTGATAGATGTGAGAAGTGAGGCACGATGGATGCCAATAAACATGGATTACGCGACTACAATTCGGACAAATTCCTCGATGATGTTCTGGCACAGAGACTGGCTCGGACTGCCGTATGCCGCATAAGAGATGGTCCTGATATGAAGACGGTTGCGGTTTGCGCGTAATGCACAGTGCATAGCTGTTGCATCAGCTTGTCGATAGCAGTACGGTAATGCAGCCGTCGCCGCCGGGAAAATTGAGTCGGAAAGTTTGTGGCTCGATCCGACCTCATCTCGGAATACATCCAGAAACTCCACCTCGACCTACATTCAAAGACACCACCTCGGCTTACATCCGGAGGCTCCACCTCGGTCTGCATCCAGAGACCCCAGCTCGTCCTACATCCAGAGACTTCACCTCGGCCTACATCCAGAGACCCCACCTCGGCTTGCATCCAGAGACTCCACCTCGACCTACATCCAGAGACACCTCCTTGGCCTACATCCAGAAACTACATTTCAGCCTGGATCCAGAGACCCGCCTCGGCCTACATCCAGAGATCCCGTCTCGGCCTACATCCAGAAACTCCATCTCAGCCTAGATCCAGAGACCCGCCTCGACCTACATCCAGAGATCCCGCCTCGGTCTACATCCAGGGACTCCATCTCAGACTAGATCCAGAAATCTCGCCTCGGCCTACATCCAGAGACTCCATCTCAGCCTAGATCCAGAGACCCCACCTCGTCCTTCTTCCAGAGGCTCCACCTCGCCCTATATCCAGAGACTCCATCTCAGCCTACATCCAGAGACTCCACCTCAGCCTACATCCAGAGAATCCACCAGGTCCTGCGCACAGTTCAGAACTCAGTGAGAGGCACGGTAGCCGGCACCACTCGTTGGCTCGACGGCGCGTGGCTCGCGGTCTCCGTTGTCTCCACGGCGCGCGGCTCGCGGTCTCCGTTGGCTCCACGGCGCGCGGCTCGTGGTCTCCTCAGGTTTGGACTGACCGGCGTGACCAGTCAGTCATCCAGCCACGGCCATCGTCTCAACAGCACTCGTCGCTGACCGGTCAAATGTTTGGGGACATTCAACTGCATGTTTGTCTAACCACCGGCAGAACAAAATGTACCGTCCGAGTACGGAAGGAAGCGTGTTGAAAGACAACGTCCTGTGTTATTGACGGCCCTTCATCCTAGCATGCTTAGCAAGTACAGACGAGAATTGAAGAATGATTTAAAGTCCGCAACACCTGAGCGATTTGGAAGTTGCTTAGCTAAAAAGGTGCACTCATCAGTTGCCGGTATGTATGCCAAACGTCAAAGCGATAGAATGGATGGTCTATGAGTTTCCTCGGAAATTGTCAGGTGTAGTGAGAATGGTACCCACTCCCAGCACTGCGATGGTTAGCTTAGGGTTGTTTTTGGCATGAATAAATGCGACACAAATAATGCTTGAATTACAATATATGCGATGTTTGACTCAGCGTGCATAAGTTCTGTTCTTTTGCATTGAGGGCAAATCATTAATTACATCAACACATGTGCTTTCCAAGAAACATTGATAATATGAGTGTCTTTCAGATGTTCCATGATCCCATTTACGTTTGCTTTCTTAAAGGTATTTTTATGCAATGGAACAACTTTTGGAATGAAGTCCATATAATTTAATTTCATGTCCTTGGAGCCGATACAGCCACCGAAGGGTGTGTTAATAAGGGTGTACAAGCCCTGTGGTTGCACTTGAGCAGACTTAAAATGAGCAAGATAACGCCATACGGGTCGGATGCCGCCCCGAGTCGGATGCCGCTCCATGGAGCAACATATATCCACTTGTGACCACCAGTGACCATCGCTGACCACCAGTGACCACCAGTGACCCTCAGTGACCACCAGTGACCCTCAGTGACCACCAGTGACCCTCAGTGACCACCAGTGACCCTGACCACCAGTGACCACCAGTGACCCCCAGTGACCATCGCTGACCCCCAGTGACCACCAGTGACCCTCAGTGACCACCAGTGACACTCAGTGACCACCAGTGACCACCAGTGACCCTCAGTGACCACAAGTCACCGCCAGTGACCGCCAGTGACCGCCGTTTGTCGCGGCATGACGGGAGTGCGATCATTCTGCTCAGCGGCGACAGGAAGTTGCGCCTGTGCCGACACCAACTATCTACAGCCGCGTCCCTGGTGTGTCGTTGAGCCCTGCCAGCCGGTCGGGCAACCCTCTATCTGCCGAGTTGAATGGTCAATATCGGCCTTGATGGGCCACGCTCCGTGTGCACGAACTTTGTCAAGATGAATGCAAATCGGTCATTCCGGCGCGGCACTGTCGCCCAAGTTGCCGTCAGAATTCATCAAATGTGCAGAGGCGTGCTGACCCCTGCACGTCTGGTCGGCAAAGTGGCGTAGTCCGCAGGCGCTGCCTGCAACGCCGGACGCGCTCGCCGCTCATCTGGCTGGCGCGCACAACTTGTCACATTTCCGGTGTGCTGGCGCAAGTTGTGTGCTGCTGCTTAGTTTGAGCGCCGAAATGTCAAAATTGCAAGTGTTGTAGCGGAACTGATTGTGGAACATGTTGAAAAAGGATAGGTTAAACACCACTGTCGTACTTATTTGGTCGTTTCCAATGTACTGTTTTCACTGTCTGGTTCATTCGGTGTCAACACATGCGAAGTGCTGTATGATTGATGTCTCGTGACCTGTGTTCGAAGTGGGAAGGAAGAGAGGGGAAAAATGGAAGGGGAAAAAAACGAAACGTTGTTAATAAAGCTATGCTCCCATTGCTCTGTGTTTTCACAATTTGTCATTCCATCTTAACTAGTACAAATATATATATATATATATATATATATATATATATATATATATATATATATTTTTTTTTGTGTGTGTGTGTGTGTGTGTGTGTGTGTGTGTGTGTGTGTGTGTATGTGTGTGTGTCTGTCTGTGTGCGTAGGTATGTGAAGGTATGTGTTTGTTTCACGTCATCTGAGCATTTGTATGGTTCTTCTATGCTTTCAGTTTGGTCCAAACAAAACCGTTTACCTCAACTATTAGCATTCGCCTGAGGGGAAACATTCCTGATCTGAACATCGAATTCCAATCCTAGTCGGCTGCGTGCAGCGTCGGCGTGTGCAGTTACCGCGACCGTACGCTCCCGATATCGACGAGACTTGCCGGGGGTGAACGTCAGGATGTCGAGGACGCCCACTGTTACCTGCGGCACGCCAGACACACTCGAACCAGCCAGCGCATTACCTCGCGCTGTTGTTGCGCCGCGTGTCTTACCTACTGCACCGTGAGAGGAGCAGCTGGGCAAGTGGCGCTGGCCCCGAGTGTCGGCTGAGCTGTGGCCGACCCGCTGATCTTAGCCGGGGCTGTGGCAGACTTTGCTCCCATGTCTCATAGATGTCATAGATCAAAATGGAGCAAGCAGATCTGGCGCAAAGCAACGCAAAACGTTAGCAGCGACAAGTAAGTGGATTGCTCACAACAATTAAATAACAAAGCAGTCCTTTATCGACGGCGCTTATGAAATCATAGCAAGTAAACGTACAACACCAGCAACTGCCGATATGCTTATTGGCTTATGTAGAGACCACACCTCCACGAACTCGACGTATGATTGTCAGATGACCAGATGAGCGCTACGGTAAAATATTAGCGAGGCCTGCGATTAAAGCCTTTCTTAGACAACAGTACATGAAATTGAAATTATATACTTAATACATGGCAACCACATTTATGAATCTAAAGTCCCTCTCAACATGCTTACACCCAGCGGCGTCGATTTGTATCGTTTTGTGATGGCCATGGCCCCATCAATGTTGATCTTGCTCCTCCACCAACGTTGATTTGCCCCCCCCCCCACAAAAAAGCTTATGCTAGTGTTATGCTAATGAGAAGAAAGCTAAAGTTAAACATTGAAACACACCGTGCTACATGGAAAATATATGTGAGATCAAACAGCACATTTTGTACCGAAAGGGAACATATTTGAATTGGAGAGTGGACAGACTCAACCTTTTGTTGCAAAAATGAAAATTTATGCAAACACAAGTATAAATTTCCTTCCACTTTGCAACCGCAGCCTAACATAATAAAATGTTGAGATTAGCTGATGATGATGCATTATGAAACGAATTGTCTGGAAACGACTATTTGAACCCATTAATCAACAATTACATTCTCATACTGATACTTGTACGCACTACCAATGGCAAGCACAAGCGTATGGAGCTTGGACTGGATTAATTCCATTCTCTGAATTTCCAGTCATTGTTAAACTTACATACAATCCAGTCGAGTCAACAACAGTCACATTGATGCCATTGAGATTGTGGACAAACGAGCTATAATTACTTCAGCAGCCCACCCATCCAACCAGTAGCTTTATATTTACCCGTATAGCTGCATGCCCAATGTGCATATATTTATTATTGATATGGCACACCCCAGTCTCAACATGAACCAACAAGAGCCAAACGTGAGCCAAATATATCTGCCAGCTTATGATACGATAACGTAATGAAGTCAGCAACAAGCTGCATGCACACTACATTAATAATTATTATTCTTGAAGAAAACCATGGGTACTCAGCAATGGCTTACATGACTTTCCAAACTAACCTTATGAAAGTATGCAAGAACAACGTCACATGTGTGGAGAGTCGCCATGCAATAGACACTAGTGCGCATGAAATGCCACCGGGAAGAGATATAGAAGGTCGTGCTTATGCCGCCATTAAGCCTGGAAATTGTAAGCTTGCAGACTATCCTTCAAATTATCTGAACTAATATATGCTTATCCATCCATATATTTTGATGGGAAATAGTGTGATATCTAGAAATTGTACGCAGTTATAATAGCTTCACAAAGTAAGCATTGTTAGTTTAATTTGCTAAATTAAATGTGTTAACATACCAATTACTAGGGTGCCACGAATTACTAATACCAGCAATATTTTGTAGTTTGTGCTATCGAACGTACAGTTCTTTTTCTCGAACACAAGTTGCATAAAACAGATATTCAATATATCCTTGTGCGTTTCCTGATTTTATTTCGCCTCAAAAATAAATCGCGAAGAAAAAAAATACGCCGCCATATATCAAAGGTATAGTGTAGGTGCAGTCTGGGACGACTCCGACGGGCCGCATCTCATCACTGTCCGTGTTATTCATGTGAGCGAGTGCTTTTTTGGTGTCGCAATATATCTTACACTGTGTATCTAGCCAGTGTTGGTGTAGTACAAATTAGCAGACGATTCGGCAGCGGATTCAGCAGCAGATTCAACAGCCCAGTGCACATTCACCTGCTGGCCCTTCTAATTGTGCTGCCGAATTTGCGCTGAATGTGCGCTGAATGTGCGCTGAATGTGCGCTGAATGTGCGCTGAATATGCGCTGAATATGCGCTGAATGTGCGCTAGGCTGCTGCATCGGAATCTGCTGCTGAACCTCCTGAATTTGCTGCCGAATATGTGCTGAACCTGCTGCTCAATCCACTGCCGAATCGTCTGCTGACTTCTACTACATCCAATATAGTTTGTTTTCTCATTGCTGGAGTACTACTGATTGAAATTGACACGATGGTGGCTATTTTTATCTGACTATATTGATAGCGAAGGACAAGGTACAGGCGACATAGGTATATGATAGCGAAGGACAAGGTACAGGCGACATAGGTATATGATAGCGAAGGACAAGGTACAGGCGACATAGGTATATGATAGCGAAGGACAAGGTACAGGCGACATAGGTATATGATAGCGAAGGACAAGGTACAGGCGACATAGGTATATCATAGCGAAGGACAAGGTACAGGCGACATAGGTATATGATAGCGAAGGACAAGGTACAGGGAAGGATATATAAGCGAAGGACAAGGTACAGGCGACATAGGTATATGATAGCGAAGGACAAGGTACAGGCGACATAGGTATATGATAGCGAAGGACAAGGTACAGGCGACATAGGTATATGCATCAGCGTTTTTCCACATTCTTCGTGAAGGACGAAACTGCTAAATGTCAGGCATGGAGCAATCAGGACTGGTTCTGTTTTGAAACATCAGGGAAAGGAAACAGTTGCATGAGTGGATGAACAAAATGTGTTCATGAATTGTAGGCGTGAAGTGCAAGCATAAAGTAAAAAAGTCCCTTCAATCACAGTTGCATGTCTCATTTGCAGAGGTGAAAAAAGGTATCCAGCCTGTCACCTACAAAAATGTCAGACACCGCCAGGCTGTCACATGTTGAAACAGATGCTGTAACAGGTAGCATGCAATAGCATCTCATTTTGTCTTGATGCAGTAACAAACAGTGCTCATTTTCTGTGCTGGTGGATAGATATACTGCAATCAAGTGGCTCATGTGATATTGCAATGCATTGTTTCGATAGCTACTTGAGCGCATGCACAGCATCATGGCACAGCCTTTCAGTCAAGCATGTAGCAAGCTTCGATGAACCACGTACATAACCTCGGTTTACCTCATGCCTGGCGAACTCGGATTACTGTTAAGATTATTACATTTTCTAATGGCATGCAACGTAGAAAAATAAATAGAACAATTGATTATAATTTAACAGTCTTGTTAAACTATAATTACACCGAACATGTGTTGTGCATGGAACCATCAGACGAGTTGGGAAATATAAATGCTGATCAGCATGCTCGAAAATTGAGGTAAGTACACTTTACAGTTTCTTACCATGCACTACAGTAATCACAGTGGTTAAATGTTAACCCAATATATCAATCATGCAAGGTGGTGTCTTTTGTCAAATACATCATACCAAAACCCTGGAACACTGTGCAGCATGTCGAAACTGGCATATAGCTGGAAGGAAGTTGCTTACCGCATGGATTTTTGTTTCGAGTCCACCACTGTTCATGCCCCCACCTTTTAATATTCAACAGTAATCACCATGCTATGTGGAAATATAACATTTACGAGTTAGTTGATCTGTTATCACCATTCCATGTTGGTTGGTGATTGCTGGTTTCAGTATTGTTTCATGATTGCTGGTTGCAGTAGGTACTTTTGGGGAGGATGGACGTATTTTTCTTTTCAACGTTCCAATTTGAATTGCTCGCCTTGCAACAATTCCCCTAGCTCGAACAGCTCTTGACTAAAAGCTACAATAATGTCAAGAAGCAGATGCTTAGAGCATCCCATTGTTGCTACAACGGAAGCAGCAGCCCACAAGCTTTGCTATCATAATGCAAACAGCCAACTTCTTTACCACACGAATGGGATTGTGAGAATGGAGCAATGTTATAACTCGGTCAATGGATAATTCAATGATCAATATTAAGTAATGTTAACTTGCTTTGTGTTCTGGACTAGAACGTAGATACTAACCAAAGTCCAATTATTAATGAATATGTTTGATTACAACACACCCTATATGATTATGCTCATTGTATTGGGTGGATTTATAAATATAAAGGTATTATCGCAGTTTAAGGTGCTCACAAGATATGTTTTGCACAAATGTAGCCTCTGTAAAGCAAAACAAGATGTTAGGCTAGGTTATTTTCGATTAATTTTTATGGTCAAAATGTGCTCCTCTGATTTCGGACAAAAAATATATGTAAAGGGTTAGTCTAGCAAAGGCTAGGTTAGGTTCCCTGATATTCTAAAATTATTCAACGCAAAAATTGTGCTAAAGAAGTTTATGTAAAACAAACTAATCTAGACCAGGCAGTAAATTTTCGGTTCAAGGTAATTTTTGAATTATTGGAATTTCTTTTTCCAAAGCAATGTGTATGTGGTTAGCATGATGTGACCAATCATTTCCTCTGCATATGCATACTATTCAGTTGGTAGGTAAAATAGCACCAATAAAGGCTTGGAGTAGGGTAATATAGCATACAAAATAATATTAAATAGAAAGAACATAAATGTAACATGACCTAACCAAACCTAGCCTAACCGTCCCTGCAAGAAAACAACTTTTTTTAATGGAAAATTGTAAAGCAACATTTTTCTTTTAAAAAATGTCAACTTAAAAAAATATAACCTGACATAGGTTGTCTTTCCGTACTTGTTTTTCAAGAAATATCGATTTTGTTAAAACTTAAGAACAAAAAATTGTTGACAACTTTTCCAACCGAAAAGGAACCTAACCTAACCCAACCTAACAAAACCTAACCCTTGTTTGCTTCTTGGACGCAAAATGTATGCAAGACTTGTTTAGTGGATACCATAAATTGCAAACACCATCATCATCATCATCCACAAGATCATGCTTCCAATACTGGTCCTGACTTTCAGAGACGAAACACCATTTTCGCAAGCATACACCACAAGTTCAGCTTCAGCAGCACCTAGGTACTTAGGTACGAGCACACTAAAACCAGCTTTGAAAACGAGCTGGGCCGTTAAACGAAGCTGTTGCATTGGCCTCGGTCTATGCATTCTGACAGTTCGTAGGCGACGGGCTTACCACGACCATGTTAAAGCCTATGAACTTTACCTTGCTTGGTAACGTTTTTTTTACCCCCCCTCCCATCCCCAGTCACTTCGATCATAGCTGGTAAATTAGTTCGGTACGCTTCTGATACATGCTGTACAGAAATAAGACGAGGAGTACGTATGATGTTTGGATGGTTAGGAAGAACAAATTGACTGGGCATGCTAAGAAGCAAAACAGCCTGATGATAAATATAATCCATACCCAATGGTACTACAGTACCGTAAGTCGTCACCATAAATGCAGATGTTTTTTTTCTCAAATATCTGGCACCTACGCTGGTAGCCGAGTAGCAGGCTTTTGCATTTCTGCTCATATGCACGCATTCACAGTTCCAGAATCTCATAAATCTGAATATTGGATAAATTTGTCAGCTAGTTCATTCACATAATTTTAAGAAGAAAAAAGTTGCAATGCTACATGTGTTAACAGGATTGAGATGATGTGACCGCTCATTTTCATGGGAAATGCTCATTTCAGTTAGATAAAAAAGTACTTATATTGGACATTCAGTGGGGTAATAAATATCCCATGCAGAACAATGTAGCAGTTCGACACACGAGACAGACAGCGGAAAAAAATTTCTTCGAAGGAAAGCCGGTCCTTTTTTTAGAGGTCGAATTTAGTTGAGAAGTGAGGGGGGCCGCCTTGCCGAAGGTGACTGACTGGCCGCCCGAAGGGGGGCCCCCCCAGGAACACCCCCCCGCTCTTTTTGGGGGGGGGGAGAACCCCCCACCCCCCCCTGTAAAAAAAAGGGGGGGGGGTAATGAGGAAAAAAAAAAAAAAAAAAAAAAAAAAAAAAAAAAAAAAAAAAAAAAAAATTCTTCTCAGGATGTTGATAAAAAATGTTGTAGTGTTATGTTTATTAACTTGATTAATATGATGTGACCGGCGATTTATGTGGGAAGTGCTTACTATTCAGTTTGTGAGAAAAAAAGATAGCACATGGGAAATTCTGTGGGTTAATATATAATGTACAATATTGTGAAAGTTTACAAGAAAAATATATTTCCGAAGCCTAACCAAACCTAATGAAATCTTTTTTGTTTCAGAACATATAACAAAAAATGTAAATAAACACTTCATAAGTAAAATTAAAATGTTGAAAACCTGGCCTAACCTTGGAGTTTAGGGGCGCATCGACTGCGTCGGTCATGCAGCCTAGCCTAACCTTCTTTTTGCATTATGGAGGTAAAACATGTGATTAATTTCATCTTCTGAATGAAATGAACTATATTTATGTCCTCTTGTTTGAGAAAATAATTGTCAAAGAAAACATATTTAAAAGTTATATCGCTACATAGAAAGCTTAACATAAACTATGCCTACTTTTTCTTGCTTTTCAGAGGGCAAAATATCGTTTATTGTTTGTTGTTTATTGTCGAAAAACTTGAAGAGCATATTCAGTGCTTTACAGGAGAAGTCGTGAACTAAAAAGATGAAACAGAACAGGTGAACAGTCTTCAGTTTAAACAGGTGAAAGGCTGTGAAGACTGCATCGATACCCAATAGCTACATGCTTCAGATTTGAGCGTGTGACACAGCACATATGAATATAACCACCTGCGTCTTAAATGCATTCGGCGAGTTCGCGAATATGTGCGCACTTGGTATCCTCGCTAAAAATGTGTTCGTCTCTCTTAGTAATCTGCTGAACAAGCCACACCTAATAGTTTCCACACGTGCATATAGCGCATGAAATAAAACGGTTGCCCGTTTCTCCTGACTGGAACACATAATCCGAAGTTCTGCAATAAAACCCATGAGTCCGTCCAACCGAATAAAACGTTTCGTAAGAACATGATGTCGGACTGTACGCGACGAGTGAACACAGGAGTCATATTGTAAAAGCGAAGAAGGTCTTGAAATTGCAGAGATTCCGACGTCGGTGCGTCAATGCAGCGATTAGCTAGCCACATTAAAAATGTATGTTCTACCCTGTCAATGCGGACCAGATGTGTTGTGGCTGCGCCTGCCCAGATGACGGAGCAAAACTCAAGGCGAGACCTAATGTTCGCGTTATATGCCGTCAACAGAGCAATTCTCGAGAATTTGCTACCAGGTACACCTGTTTGCATTTGTCTAATAAACAGCCCGAGAGCTCGGTTCACAGCTGACATAGTTTTCGCCACATGCTGTGCGAATGTCAATTTACTGTCCAGGTACACACCCAGGTCTCGCATCACAATCTCACGCTGCAGCGTCGTATCGTGTACCTTTTATTCGAAACGTACAGGAGTACGACTGAGAGTCATTGTGAACGACCTGCATTTCAGAGGGTTGAAGGATAGCATCCAGTCTGTGGACCATTTACAGAGGGAATCAATGTCCCTCTGGATGCGGGTCGCGTCGTCCACAGACGCTGCCCTCCTAACAAAATGACGTCATCAGCAAACAGACATTTCGAGTCAATTATGGATGACAGGTCGTTCACAAACAGGGTAAATAACAGAGGGGCCAGCAAGCTCCCATCCGGTACACCGGAAGTGACGTCAGCCCAATCAGAGACTGCCCCGTTTACTATCACTCGCTACCGGCAACCAGTCAGGTATGAGCGAATCAGAAAGATAATTTTGTCTGAAACATGATGTACATTTTCGAGCTTATATAGCAACAGCTTATGGTTGACACTTCAGCCGAAGCCGTAGTCCGTGTAGATTGCATCTGTATGGTAACCGACAGCGATCGAATCCCAGGCGTGCCTCAGGAAAACTGCGAGGTTTGAAGCACATGAGCTTTTTGGAATAAAACCGTGCTGAGTGTCAGTCAGTAGATACTGGTAAAATGTAAGTCTCAAAACAGCGTAAATGTTTTTTATATCAAATATTGCCACACAGGCAAATAAGTGAAACGGCTCGGGAAGTTTGTCGGAATTTTCCGGTTGCCTTTCTTATATATTAGTGTGGCGTTTCCAATTTTCCATCGGTTCGGAAATTTTCCCTGCCGGACAGAATGGCTACACATCTTGTGCAGCGAAACGCATAATTTGTCAACACACTCCCGGAGGATTCGGGCGCGATATTATCTGGTCCACATGCTTTGTGCGGGTCAAGTCCATTGAGAATTGTATGGATTTTTTGCTAGCGAGGGCCGAAAGTCTGTAACATTGGACAATCCAGTCATGTAATAGTGGGTACTGGGTTGTTGTAGTGGGTGTAATAGTGGCTACGTCCCGTGGTGTGAACTTGGTTGAAAAGGCTCTGTCCAGCAGGTTCGAGCTTCCAACGTCATTGCTGATTAACGTGTTTCTGTCGAGCAGAGGCGGAACGGAACCACTCCTCTTAAAACATTATAAAAAACGAATATCGCTTTGGGTTCGTCTTAAAATCCCCCACTAGTCCCCTCAGATAACCGCAGTAGCTACGCCCGATCAGACGTTTGAAGAACTCGCGCTTGTCCGCAAAATCGCGCCGAATGACACTGTCACTCGGGTGACTTTTCGTCCGACGATGTGTATATTCTTTTGCGACTAGTGCGCGCCTGGCCTCATCGTCGAACCCGGGCGGGAGCCGACGGCGAGGGGTCACGACTGGCACATGATCACGAATAGCGGCTTCGACTAACGAGTAAAACATTTTCACAGCATTATCAACATCTAAGCCATCCAGCACGTTCCGCGGTACAAGTTCCAAACAGCGTCGCAGTGAGTCAAAATCTGCTCTCTTGTAGTTCTAGGCAGTCGATCTGGATACAGTTGGAGGTGATCGCCCCAGCAGAAAGAACTTAGCCTGGATCTCGTGGTCAGAGTCCATGATGCCCTTCCGAACGAAGGCCTCTGCTGCGATACCGATAGTAAGCACCAAGTCTAAAGTGGTGTTGGCTCTTGTAGCTTGTAGGATGTAACGGCGCAGACCGTGGAAATCGCACGCTTCCAGGAAGCAGTTAGTCCAGGCTGTCGGTCTAAGCCGAACCGGATTGACCCAGCCGGACGCAGACGGTACCGAGCCAAGCTAGGGAATGTTGAAGTCGCCCAGGACTCTCAGCCGGCAGCCTCGCCCAGGAGCTCGCCTAAATTAGAAATATTCGTGCAATGGTGTTGTCGTCGTCCGATGGCCTGTAGCACGCAGTCACCGTCACTGCCGGATTGCCGAGGTCCACCAGCAACACCTCAGTGTCCGGTGCTGCCGGCAGACGCCGGGTCGGTAGCAGGGCGGCACGAACTGCACAAGCCACACCCCCGCCGACACGCCCATCCGATCGGTCCCTGCGGAACCAGACGTGCCTGGGCAAGAAAGCCTGCAGCTTAGAATCTGACACCGAATCGTCCAGCCACGCCTCAGCGTACGCTATGATGTCGTACCGGTCATACTCTGCCGCGGCCGTCCGAAGCTTTCCCAGGTTCCCTCGGATGCTGCGGCAGATCTGTAGGATCGCAGTTATTCCCGACGCTGCACTCCCGAGGCGGTCCCGCGGGTCATATGATTAGCTCATCTCATGAATGACCTAAGCCACAGTAACACCAAATTTTGTAAGTAATTAACATGGCAGATATACTTAGAATGTCTCCTTCTGAAGGCCACCATGACCAGTCATCGGTAACATTCCACAACTTCAAAATCCAAGTAGGATTTTGACATCACGACTAACATATGATATCAGTCGTGATCCCATAGACCCCCTAGTGACGTCACTTTTCAGAGGAGAAAATTTGGGGTGGTTTCGGGCCATATTCGTTGAGCGCTTTCCGATGACACCACCTTCGATTTCGTGCAAGGCTTAGCTTGGAGATTAGAGGGGGTAAAAATGAACCCCTCCCCACGGGACGGGGTGTGAGGATTTGATCTGGAAAAAAACAGCGCGGGTTAATACGTCTAAAAAGCAGCATGTCGGTTTCTGAGGACAAAATCGGTTTTCTCAAAAACATTTGGTATCGGCATGTTTGGGTAGTGTAGGTCGTGCAATGTAACTTTGACACTATTTTGGCCATGAAAACTCGAAATGAACCATACAAAGAGTAGTGTCTGAATAGGCTCAGCCTACATTACGCACTTTATCGTTATCTGACCTCAGACCATTTGATGGAGGTCAAACAAATTGGATAAGGAGCAACTTCTGATGCTCACGTATTTGACAACCACTACGTCTTTACTGGTCCGGCCACCGCGTGTAACGTATGTACATGCCAACATCGTATTGTCAATGAAATATTCAACGGAAAACAAGGGTATCGGTGCAGTTGTGCATCGGAGCTTTCTCCGGATTGATATTATTAGCTCTCTCATTACCGGGATTGTGGTATTGTCATGGAAACATGCCTTTGTGAGGCCCATACCAAAATGTAAACTTTCAGCTATTCCTTCCAGCACACGCCCATCACAATGTTGTATCCCATAATGAAGGTAACCGAACGCATAGTCTAAAACAGTTTTCAAACTGTCTTGAGACGCATCTACTCTCAGAAACTTTTCATGGCTATAATAAATAGCGTTTAACAGAAACAGCACTCAGCATCATAACTAAATTATACAGACCATGAACCATGACAAAATTGATGTTTAATCTGCTGGATACATAAAAATACTGTAAGGTAGTACCCGACGACAAACCACTAGACAAACATAATAGGTCGTAGCTGACTCAAAAAGGTCTACCAATTACTTGACTGGTAGCACACCACAGGTTGATATAATAACCGACGACGGAAGCGCGGTATATTCTAGAATACAAATAACATCATTGGTGTTTATCATTGGGAGGGGGGCTCCTAAGTTGTATTTTGCATCTGTCCTTTGCATATGACTGATGCATGTGCTCAGCCAATGACGTGGCCAGTTCATCATGACGTGTCCAGTTCACCATGACGTGGCCAGTTCACCATGACGTGTCAAGTTCACCATGACGTGGCCAGTTCACCATGAAGTGTCCAGTTCATCATGACGTGTCCAGTTCACCATGACGGGGGCAGTTCACCATGACGTGTCCAGTTCACCATGACGTGTCAAGTTCACCATGACGTGGCCAGTTCACCATGACGTGGCCAGTTCATCATGACGTGTCCAGTTCACCATGACGGGGGAAGTTCACCATGACGTGTCCATTTCACCATGACGTGTCAAGTTCACCATGACGTGTCCAGTTCACCATGACGTGTCCAGTTCACCATGACGTGTCCAGTTCACCATGACGTGTCCAGTTCACCATGACGTGGCCAGTTCACCATGACGTGGCCAGTTCATCATGACGTGTCCAGTTCACCATGACGTGGCCAGTTCACCATGACGTGGCCAGTTCACCATGACGTGTCCAGTTCACTATGACGTGTCAAATTCACCATGACGTGTCAGTTCACCACTGGCGTGTTCAGTTCATTCTGACGTGTCCAGTTCATCATGACGTATCCAGTTCACCAATGACTTCAACATTTTGATCATTCGGAACAAAGATCAGCTTCAATACTTAATGAAAAATATGGGAAGTGCTCTGAGCCAACTTTACCAGTGATTCGCCACAACGGCACGAAGTGAAACGCGTCAAATACGCTGACAGTTGTGCTAGGAATACATGGCGAACTGAAAAATGCAACCAATGTAACGTTAACATTTTGTAAAGCATCAGTCCGGAACTTGAGTGTAGTGGAATGCAAGAAAACCGGTGAGTGATGAGTGATCAACATCTCAACTACACCGCTCATCTGTATTCAATTATCGGAATGAACACACGCATGCTTATTGCTCTAGGTAATGTGCCACGCATCACACCAAGCAATTACTAGCAAGTATTGCACAAGCGTTAGCACGTCGCACTAATCGGCCGCGATACCACTGGTCCACGAGGACGGTCGCGATACCACTGATCTACGAGGACGGCCGGGTTACCACTGATCTACGAGGACGGCCGGGTTACCACTGGTCTACGGGGACGGTAGCGATACCACTGATCCACGAGGACGGTCGCGATACCATGGATCCACGAGGACGTCGGCTATACCACTGATCCACGAGGACGAACTGTGACCACCGGCTGCGGTGCGGAATCTATTCTCATCTACCAGTGCCCGGGAACTTCGCCACAAATCCCTTTCCTTGAACAAAGATTGAGAGTAATTCAGGAGATATATTGGGAGAAAGGTTAGCACATGTCAACATGAAAAGAGCCAACCCGGTTCTGAGTGGAAAATTAGAACTTGAAATGCCGTAAAACAGCCCCAGCCACTGGACTTCGACCGGATGAAGGGAATCGGCGCCTCCGTCCACCTTGAGGCAAGGCTGGCGGACGAACGGCGTTTCCCCAACATCCAGGCATGGGGCACGAGCAGGCACGAGCAATCGAGCAGACACAACTTGCAATGTTCACTTATGACCGTCTGCATTCTGCTTTGCACTTCGCTACTAGCATACAATAATATATGTTATTCTTCTTGTATTGCTTCTTTATTATACCTGTGGAAGGTGGTAGTGCTGCCTGCGCTGCTCATCCACTGCGAGATCATTCTCTTCATGCCGTCGGACATGAAGTGGAACGGTTAGACGCGTGTCAAGCAGCCTGTGTCAAGGTCTTCCTGAGACTGCCCTCGTGTCAAGGCCGTCCTGAGACTGCCTCGTGTCAAGGCCGTCCTGAGACTGCCTCGTGTCAAGGCCGTCCTGAGACTGCCTCGTGTCAAGGCCGTCCTGAGACTGCCTCGTGTCAAGGCCGTCCTGAGACTGCCTCGTGTCAAGGCCGTCCCGAGACTGCCTCGTATCAAGGCCGTCCTGAGACTGCCTCGTGTCAAGGCCGTCCCGAGACTGCCTCGTGTCAAGGCCGTCCTGAGACTGCCTCGTGTCAAGGTCGTCCTGAGACTGCCTCGTGTCAAGGCCGTCCTGAGACTGCCTCGTGTCAAGGCCGTCCCGAGACTGCCTCGTGTCAAGGCCGTCCTGAGACTGCCTCGTGTCAAGGCCGTCCTGAGACTGCCTCGTGTCAAGGTCGTCCTGAGACTGCCTCGTGTCAAGGTCGTCCCGAGACTGCCTCGTGTCAAGGCCGTCCTGAGACTGCCTCGTGTCAAGGTCGTCCTGAGACTGCCTCGTGTCAAGGCCGTCCTGAGACTGCCTCGTGTCAAGGCCGTCCTGAGACTGCCTCGTGTCAAGGCCGTCCTGAGACTGCCTCGTGTCAAGGCCGTCCTGAGACTGCCTCGCGCAGCGCACCACACCGCTCCATCAGCCGCTGTCGGTGAGCCGCGTGTGCACGTGACACTGAGAGGTGCCGCTTCCGTTGTTTTAGTGCGTCCTTCTGCTCCGACCGCCACCTGCGGCAGGCCTACGTCAACTGGCTTTGGCGGTTTGTCGTCTGCGCCTCTGATAATTCCTCGGACACCTTATGTGCCACGTGTTCGCAATGCGTGTAGGCGAGTTTGGAGTCGGCATGCAGATCGCTGCTGGGCGCATCGATCTTACACGGCGAGCACGCCTCTCTGATGTTGACCAGGTGGACATCACTATGCTGGTGCCGATCATTGAATATCCAGCATCCAGACATCTGCCGAGGCTCCTGACCTTCCTGCCGCACTATAGCCACTCAGCCTATAACTGCATTGTTTTTGTCGCAACATTACATGTTGCGATGCAAGAAAGTAATAATGACCCTAATTATGTAGAATGGATTCGCTACTTATGCGTTTGTACCAGTATATAACTATGAATTTCGTGATTTATTTCAGCCTGTTCGTTTCCTTACACTTACTCCCAGCACGTGCGTTGAAGTTGTACGCCCGCTGTCGCCCCACGTTTGCGTGAGCTGCGCTAGGTGACGGACATACGCGCCAGGTCGTGAGACCGGTCAACCCCCAGGGACCGTTCCCACAGCCGCGCCGGCCATCGCGTCCCCTTCGCCGGGAAACATTAACAGTCGGCGCCACCGGAAATGACAGCAGGAAGTACGACGGCGTTTAACGACGGCGGCGGCGACGCTCCGCCCCAGCCCCATCCCTCTTTCCCCGCATTGTGGAGCTCGGCGGCGGTGACAAAGGCCGCACGACGCGAACGGACGCGAGGCGTGTGGACGTGGCACGCGCGCAACATGCCGACGGAAAGCCAGAGACGACAGCCAACTTGGGACGGCCGGGCGGCGAGAGCGATGTGCAACGACTAACGAGAGATGACAAAAACAGAGATGAGGAAAGTGCTCGGCACGCTCGCCGTCACCGACTGAACTGCGACGAGAGAGGCAGCGGCTGAGAGATTAACATCCGCGGGTCTTAATAAAGCCGCTTACGTACCGCGGATAATGAAAACTTGATGATGTTCCCGCAGTCATAACTTCTTCGTCAGAGCTGCTCAACTTCGGTGTTGTCGGCCGCCGCGGAGAGTTCTAACCTGTGGAAGGGAGTGGGTGGGGGCCGCAGCAAGTGTTGTACATGTCGTGCGGTGTGGAAGAGCACACCACACCGCAGCTGACAGTGTTGAGCCGTGGGGTTGTACATGTCGTGCGGTGTGGAAGAGCACACCACACCGCAGCTGACAGTGTTCAGCCGTGGGGTTGTACATGTCGTGCGGTGTGGAAGAGCACACCACACCGCAGCTGACAGTGTTCAGCCGTGGGGTTTCCAAACACGGGCCAGGTGCTGAACAGAAGTGCAAAATTGCGACTCTTCCGATGAGGCGCTTTACACCTTCGAACTTCTCGGCGTCTGACTTGGTCTCGGCTCCCAAATGCACACGTGGCTCATTGGTTTGTCCGCCGGCAGCTCGACCAAGCACGGAGATGACGTGGCACTGGAAGTGAACCTAGTTGGACGAGCATATGGGTGTTGTTCACAATCGTCACCTCCGGCAAAGCAGTGCATCAGCACGGTGGCTCATTGCAATTTCAGGCCCATCATGGTGCGTCTGTTTTTTGTGAAGTAGCACACTTTTCCCATACAAAACACAGTCTGCATTACAACTTAGCTCTCGCGATCCGAGAAGGATTGACGTCTATTGCCCCCCCTGCAAGCGGGTTTCTCGGGACCAACTGAAAACTGCGCCCGGAAACGCGCCGTTGCTTTGGGTAAGTGAATTCACTGCTAAATTCAAATGCAGGGATTTGCATATAAGCGGATCAATTCCAAACCACAATCTGTTCACATCTGTAATATGTACGGGGTCCGGTCTGCACTGCATGACAATGGATCAATTTATTTATGTGTGTATGTGTAGTGGGCCTAGTCTGTGTCATTTGCAAGTAGGTTTATTCATATGTGGATCTGTATATGGGGATCCAGTATGTACTGTGTGGAAATGAATCAATTTCGATCCATAATCCGATCACTCCCAAAGATGTAGTGGATCCATCGGTGTTGGATTCTGCCGGGTTGGCGCAATATCTCAGATATTGAAAACAGCTGTGCCTTTAGTATATTAATCAAGGATCATTCCACACCCTAACCAACGCCATTGCAATCCTCCATAAAGAGCGCATGTCAACGCATGGCTAGCCTAAGCTGTCAACTCAAAATAATACATGACTCTGCGATACATGACTCATACGCGACCATGACTCATGGTCGCGATCAGTTATGTCAACAAAAGACATTAACAACAGTGCTGTGATGTGCTTACAAACCGAGGTGTGTATATTCTATGACCACGTCTGTTTTTTTTAATATGCTCGGTGCTGACAGCTGGGAATATGGGAGTTGGGGTCTTATGGATCGTGTGGATCGTCTTGTGGATCGTGTGGATCGTCTTGTGGATCGCTGGCTTTGTATTTATGGAGCCATACATTTTTGATGTTGATCTAAGAGCATTCAATCTCAGCACCAAACTTATGAAAATGGGAGAGAATTACGCTCAGGATAGCATGCATGGAAAGTTCCAGCCGTACACAGAATCAAGACTTCCACAAAGCTAGAAGCGGGATTCCGATGCTACGGGCGAAATAGAGTTCCCATGCATAGCATTGAGCCAATCACGTGCAGGCACTGTTCACAGGTTGAAACTGTTATCGGCCCCTGTCCTCGCAGTAGGTTAGCAGAAAAAAATGTAGGGATAAAATAATCAAACATAAATAAATACTATATATTGTGTATAAATAAAATATATATACGACCTTCAATATACCAGGAGGTGGTGAGTTGACATCAAAAGTAACGATAAGGGTTGTACTTTTGATGTCAACTCAGCACCTCCTGGTATATTGAAGGTCGTATATATATTTTATTTATACACAATGTCTAAAACCCAGGAGCATCTAAGAGCCATTCTTCGTTATATTAAATACTATATACACGGCACACACGATTTTTGAATAAAAACGAAATATAGACACATACCTAAGTTAAAATTATTGACAGTGTAAAACCGGACATACGGAAATCAATAGCGCACGCTCAATTCGAATGCATGGCCGGCGGTTCGCAATCAAGATAACGTGAAGTCCTTATTACATCAATAATTAACTCACCATTGACTGAGGAAGTGGAGCGTACACTCATCGTTTGGGAATGCTACAGTCGAGGAATAAAAATGGCTAGTCGTCACTTTAGATGCAAGGCAACGGCTCTGGCAAATTTAATGTGACCAATCATCAAAAGATGTGCTCTTAGGTGTCAAAAATGGACGTAAATAATCATGACTGACATGTTCTCACACTTCGGTACCGGCTAAAACACCGGTATAGCTTAACGTGGCGGGTGTTTCACAGTGTAGTATAGGCCAACTGAACGTAATATAATATACATTGCACGCTTTACCATAGCATAGCATATTATAGCACGTTATGACATGACATTGCAAGATGTGACATGGCATGTCCTTGCATAACATAAAATAACCAATCCTCACTTACCCTGGGGTCCGGGATGGCCGGGTGGTAAAGATGTTCAGCTCTGGGTACGAAAGGTCCCGGGTTCGACACTCGCACCACTCAGGACATTTCTCAATCCCGCGGCCGACCGGCTAAACAGTGTGGGTGGAGCCATTAGCCGTAAACGTGCATGAAGTGCGTCGTGAAATACCCAATAAAAAGCAACAACTCGCTTGCCCTTGACACATTTACTATTACCTAGCTGCACATTGCCTTTCCTCAATTCACTCGCCGTTAACAAAAACTGAACATTGAAAAAAAGGTTAGAAAAAAGAACAACATAAACACGACGAACTGAGGAAGATCGAAAAAACACGCTGAGAATTAGCCAACGCACGATGTCCGTGGTATTTCCACTTCTTGCAATTTACACACTAACAAATCGTGCTCTGCCTGCTTTCTATCTCCCACAAGATACATTTTTTCCGAGTTCGATCGTTTTGCGTATGTGGGTTGTCAGAACGTGTTGTATTTTAAATGACCAGTGACCGGTTTATGTCTCGAGGTGTGCTGCATATATGCATATGCATAAATATATATATACATACATATATATATATATATATATATATATATATATATATATATATATATATATATATATGTATGTATATATATATATATATATATGTATATATATATATATATATATATATAAAGATATATATATATATATATATATATATATATATATATATATATATATATATATATATATATATATATATATATATATATATGTATATATATATATATATATATATATATATATATATATATATATATATATATATATATATATATATATATATGCATGCTTAGTTCCAGGCCGCAGGTACTGACATCGTACATGTTCCTCCCCTGTTTGTTATATGACATATTTTAACCTTTCATCTGAATCGGGTAAGGAGAAAATAAGATTACCAATTGACATACGTTTCTTGTATTATGTGAGCGTTTCAGATATATAGCCCACTTTCAAAATGTCAGAAGTATATAAGGTATATCAGATTCCAACTATAAAAACCACATCAACTTGCAATCATTCCCGCATACTCAACGGTAGAATAACTTCGGTAAGAAAAAACTGTCTTAAATGCTTTCCACTGAAGCTAACTACAGTGGTAAAGTCATCAGAGATGCCAAGTGAGATGCAACGGCGCAAGTAAACTCTCGTGAACAACGGTTATGCAAACAGCCGACGCGAGCCAACATCAAAAGCTGGAACGAAAAGACCACTACCGTTTATTACATAAGCCAGATGTCACTCACATCTAGTAGACGAGAGGGCGCTCAAACGAAATGATACAAATAATGTTTATCTGGCCAACAAGAACACCAAGCTCAAAGTCAGGACAAATTACAAAAGAATATGAACGTTAGTAAGCTCCCGCTGAGAACTAACAGAAACCAGCAAAAAGACAAACTGAAAAAGACCAATGTAGTGTACACATTTACTGCCCGTCCGAAAACTACCCACTCGCTCTTCAGCCAACCATGGCTTAACGACTGTTGTACAACACTGTGTGTGTGTGTGTGTGTGTGTGTGTGTGTGTGTGTGTGTGTGTGTGTGTGTGTGTGTGTGTGCGTGCGTGTGTGTATATATACATATACATATATATATAAATATATATATATATGTATGTGTGTGTGTGTATTTGTTATTGGGGTTTCAAAGCCCATCGACCATGATAGATCATTTAGCGCCTACTTTTTGTAAACGCTGTGCAACAGTTCAACTCAGCACAACTCATTACGACATTGCAACTCAGCAATGACGAAATATTCAATCTCCTGCTTACAACTAAACGTTCACAACATTAAATGTTCTAACTTAGTCGTATTTTGTGATGGGGTAAATCTGAGCGATCGACTTCCCTTGAGCGTACATACACGCCAGACGATGCATGACAAGCTGCATGCCGGACATGAAGCCATTTGAGTTGATCTTTGAACTGACATAGAAAGGCACGTTACATACAGTCACCGACATGGTACTCGCCATGGTAATATACAGCAGACTAATGACTGTTAACGCGAGAGCACTGGTATGTTACTCGCGATGGTACTAAGGCAGACTAATGTTTGTTTACTCGAGAGCGCCGGTATGTTACTCGCGATGGTGCTAAGGCAGACTAATGACTGTTAACGCGAGAGCACCGGTATGTTACTCGCGATGGTACTAAGGCAGACTAATGTTTGTTTACTCGAGAGCACCGGCATGTTACTCGCGATGGTACTGAGGCAGACTAATGTTTGTTTACTCGAGAGCGCCGGTATGTTACTCGCGATGGTACTAAGGCAGACTAATGACTGTTAACGCGAGAGCACCGGTATGTTACTCGCGATGGTACTAAGGCAGACTAATGTTTGTTTACTCGAGAGCGCCGGCATGTTACTCGTGATGGTGCTAAGGCAGACTAATGACTGTTAACGCGAGAGCACTGGTATGTTACTCGCGATGGTACTGAGGCAGACTAATGCTTGTTTACTCGAGAGCGCCGGCATGTTACTCGCGATGGTGCTAAGGCAGACTAATGACTGTTAACGCGAGAGCACTGGTATGTTACTCGCGATGGTACTGAGGCAGACTAATGTTTGTTTACTCGAGAGCGCCGGCATGTTACTCGCGATGGTGCTAAGGCAGACTAATGACTGTTAACGCGAGAGCACTGGCATGTTACTCGCGATGGTACTGAGGCAAACTAATGTTTGCTAACGCGAGAGCATCGGTATGTTACTCGCGATGGTACTGAGGCAGACTAATGACTGTTAACGCGAGAGCACTGGTATGTTACTCGCGATGGTACTGAGGCAGACTAAAGACTGTTAACGCGAGAGCACTGGTATGTTACTCGCGATGGTACTGAGGCAGACTAATGGCTGTTAACGCGAGAGCACTGGTATGTTACTCGCGATGGTACTGAGGCAGACTAATGTTTGCTAACGCGAGAGCATCGGTATGTTACTCGCGATGGCATTGAGACTACATAATGTCTGGTAACGCGAAAGCACTCGCGATGGTACTGAGGAAGACTAATGTCTGTTAACGCGGAACAAAAAGACGAACAGAGCGCGACTTGCTCTCTTTCGTGATGTTGACTGAGGATCACAAGTTGTTTGCCGCAAACAATTTATTTTTCTCACTTGCCTGCAGTTTGTAGCTGCGAAGTTTTTCAATCATCTTGTCGTCGGGCAACTGAAAGTTAATAACAGCAATCTGAGTCACAAACAGCAATCCGAGCGGCCGAATTGCCGGCCGAGCGTGGATAACAAACAATAATAGCTGCTAACGCTCTCCCCGCTATAACAATTTTACGACGAAGATCGTACTTGAGAAAGAACGAGAGTCCGATTAGAAGCAGGCACCTATCGTCTGTTGACGATAGGAGCAGGGCAGTCCACGCAAAAATATGTAATGATATACAGTTAAAACCGACAGTGCCGATGTAACTTGCGAGCTAAAATAATACATTAACAGTGAAACGCCGTGCTCAGCTCATCACGAGTGACGCCTCTTCAGATCTGAAAGAGCTTTGATGTACTTGTCGGCGGACTCGGTCGCCTTGAGGCATTTCGCAGCCAGTATAAAATGATTATGTGCAAGCACTAAAATCAAGTCGCTTGTAGCATTGCATAAGCCTATGATGTTGCATGCTTCGTCGTATCGCATTTTGCAATGTTGTGCGAATAGTCATATTATGTTATTTTCGAACCACGATTGATGATACTTCCAACCTTGCTCGGCCCCGCCTCATTCCAAGCATTTGCAATTCAGATAATAACCATTTATTATTTTGTAATGATTGAGCGATTCAGGGAGTGACGAACGATGTTGCTACATACTTGCCTGTGTACAACACAGTTCAACACCGTTCTCGATGTTCACGGTGCAGTTGGAGATGTTGTTCGTCGAGCTCGCTGAGTACTGCGGCACGTTGATTGTTGATCGTCGAGCTCGCTGAGTACTGCGGCACGTTGATTGTTGATCGTCGAGCTCGCTGAGTACTGCCGCACGTTGATTGCCAGGGTCTGGGCGGCCGTCCTGTCCACGGGGCCCACTCTCTGCAGGAAGCTGGCCGACATGTCCGGCAGCCGCCGACAGTAGCGGGCCAGCGAGGATCGGACGCGGCTGCTGTGCCGACCCTCGCTGACCTGACCTGGCCAGGTCAGCGGGGGTCGGCACAGCAGCCAGACCCTCCTATTCTGACCTGACCAGCTGACGTTGGTGATCTGCCGACCCTCCAATCCTGACCTGACCAGCTGACGTTGGTGATCTGCCGACCCTCCTATCCTGACCTGACCAGCTGACGTTGGTGATGTGCCGACCCCCGCTGACCTGGCCAGCTGACGTTGGTGATCTGCCGCCGACCCTCCTATCCTGACCTGACCAGCTGACGTTGGTGATCTGCCGCCGACCCTCATATCCTGACCTGGCCAGCTGACGTTGGTGATCTGCCGACCCTCCTATCCTGACCTGACCAGCTGACGTTGGTGATCTGCCGACCCTCCTATTCTGACCTGGCCAGCTGACGTTGGTGATCTGCCGACCCTCCTATCCTGACCTGACCAGCTGACGTTGGTGATCTGCCGACCCTCCTATCCTGACCTGGCCAGCTGACATTGGTGATCTGCCGACCCTCCTATCCTGACCTGGCCAGCTGACATTGGTGATCTGCCGACCCTCATATCCTGACCTGGCCAGCTGACGTTGGTGATCTGCCGACCCTCCTATCCTGACCTGGCCAGCGGACGTTGGTGATCTGCCGACCTTCCTATCCTGACCTGACCAGCTGACGTTGGTGATCTGCCGACCCTCCTATCCTGGCCTGACCAGCTGACGTTGGTGATCTGCCGACCCTCCTATCCTGACCTGGCCAGCTGACGTTGGTGATCTGCCGACCCTCCTATCCTGACCTGGCCAGCTGACGTTGGTGATCTGCCGACCCTCCTATCCTGACCTGGCCAGCTGACGTTGGTGATCTGCCGACCCTCCTATCCTGACCTGACCAGCTGACGTTGGTGATTTGCCGACCCTCATATCCTGACCTGGCCAGCTGACGTTGGTGATCTGCCGACCCTCCTATCCTGACCTGACCAGCTGACGTTGGTGATCTGCCGACCCTCATATCCTGACCTGGCCAGCTGACGTTGGTGATCTGCCGACCCTCCTATCCTGACCTGACCAGCTGACGTTGGTGATCTGCCGACCCTCATATCCTGACCTGGCCAGCTGACGTTGGTGATCTGCCGACCCTCCTATCCTGACCTGGCCAGCTGACGTTGGTGATCTGCCGACCCTCCTATCCTGACCTGACCAGCTGACGTTGGTGATCTGCCGCCGACCCTCCTATCCTGACCTGGCCAGCTGACGTTGGTGATCTGCCGACCCTCCTATCCTGACCTGGCCAGCTGACGTTGGTGATCTGCCGACCCTCCTATCCTGACCTGGCCAGCTGACGTTGGTGATCTGCCGACCCTCCTATCCTGACCTGACCAGCTGACGTTGGTGATCTGCCGCCGACCCTCCTATCCTGACCTGGCCAGCTGACGTTGGTGATCTGCCGACCCTCCTATCCTGACCTGGCCAGCTGACGTTGGTGATCTGCCGCCGACCCTCCTATCCTGACCTGGCCAGCTGACTTGGTGATCTGCCGACCCTCCTATCCTGACCTGGCCAGCTGACGTTGGTGATCTGCCGACCCTCCTATCCTGACCTGGCCAGCTGACGTTGGTGATCTGCCGACCCTCCTATCCTGACCTGACCAGCTGACGTTGGTGATCTGCCGCCGACCCTCCTATCCTGACCTGGCCAGCTGACGTTGGTGATCTGCCGACCCTCCTATCCTGACCTGGCCAGCTGACGTTGGTGATCTGCCGACCCCCGCTGACCTGACCTGGCCAGCTGACATTGGTGATCTGCCGACCCTCATATCCTGACCTGGCCAGCTGACGTTGGTGATCTGCCGACCCTCCTATCCTGACCTGGCCAGCTGACGTTGGTGATCTGCCGCCGACCCTCCTATCCTGACCTGGCCAGCTGACTTGGTGATATGCCGACCCTCCTATCCTGACCTGACCAGCTGACGTTGGTGATCTGCCGCCGACCCTCCTATCCTGACCTGGCCAGCTGACGTTGGTGATCTGCCGCCGACCCTCCTATCCTGACCTGGCCAGCTGACGTTGGTGATCTGCCGCCGACCCTCCTATCCTGACCTGGCCAGCTGACTTGGTGATCTGCCGACCCTCCTATCCTGACCTGGCCAGCTGACGTTGGTGATCTGCCGACCCTCCTATCCTGACCTGGCCAGCTGACGTTGGTGATCTGCCGACCCTCATATCCTGACCTGACCAGCTGACGTTGGCGATCGGTGTCGGTGTGTGTTGCAAATGCGCGTGTACCTGCCTCGGGTCATTGTCAGTTATTGGCTCTTTGTTGGTGACAATTCCCAGTACAGTGTTCTTAGATGTTGCAAGTGCCGTTGCATCGCTTCTTCGTTCATGGCCGGCTATCAGCAATATCTCTATGTCTTTGTGGCATCAAATATATACTTGTAAGCCGTACTTCGTGGACTGCGGTGTCTTGACTTTGTACATTGCACCATCTGTTTCCGCACTGTCAAGAAGTAACGTTCCACCAGCCTGTCTGCATTGTGTTCCCTTAAGTTTGTGGTATTTACTGTCTCCGCCAGCCAGTCTACATCGTGTTCCGTGAAGTTGGTGGTATTAGCTGTTTCCACCAGCCTGTCAGCATAGTATCCCGTCAAATTCGTGGTATTTGCTGTTTCCGCCAGCCTATCTACATTTGTTCCGTGATGTTAGTGGTATTAGCTGTCTACACCAGTCCACCTACATTGTGTTCCGTGATGTTAGTGGTATTAGCTGTCTACACCAGTCTACCTACATTGTGTTCCGTGGCGTCACTGGCATTAGCTGTCTACACCATCCTGTCTACATTTGTCCGTGACGTTAATGACATTGCCTGTCTCCACCAGTCTGTCTACATTGTGTTTCGTGATGATGGTGGTATTAGCTGTCTCCTCCAGCATGTCTATATTGTGTTCCGTGACGTTAGTGGTATTAGCCGCCTTAATAAATTCCGCAATAAGGTCTTCAGCAGATTCCATCACTATTTTCGCTGCCATGCCGGAACGCCTGTCATCTTGAATCTCAGTCAGGTCCTCATCCCTTAAAATCTTAAACCTAGGCTGCTCGACAATGGTTACAGTGATACCACCTGTACCCTTGCGTCTACACTACCTTCTCGTAAATGAGCTACACAAATATTTCACCGTGAAAATTGCATCGTGATTCTTCCAATTTATGCGTGCAACGACGTTGAGCGCTTCAAATACGCCAATCGCCGTACGCCGTTCAACAGTTGCCACGTCACATACATTTTCGCTGTTCCTTCACTTAGAAAATACCGTGCAACGGTACAAAATGTTGCACTGTATTGGCAATGGAATCACCAATCATGGTGCAATACACACCCTAAACAGGTTCACCAGTACATCCCACCTTATGACATCACTTCTCATTACAGAGCAGCTCTGGCGTGATGTCCATAATTATCGCTGCAAGTGCTGCAGGGTTCAAAGACACTGCCACACAAATGCATCAGAGTTAAGCAAACAAAAGCGTGATTTGATGCAAAATGGTGATAATGAAACAGACGTCCCAGAACTTCGTAATATAAAATATAAAAGAAAATAAAGCTAAACGTCCGCGCTTATCCAGTGATTCCAAAGTGCGTCGCTGCTATGAAATGCACCGTTCAAAATCGGCATTGCCGAGCCGGTCGGACAGCTTAGCGTGCTCCCTTGGCATGGGCATATGAGAGTGGGGGATGTGGCTAGGGGGTCTGCGGCCCCTCAACATTTCGTGATCTTAACGATTATTGGACAATATAATCATAGATTATCGCTATTGGACAAATGGCGCATGGCGTTTAAAGAGGCTCAAGGTGTTCCACTTTTCACCAGCGTTTATGAATTCACTGTTCTTGAATTCAGCCATGGTGGTGAGGTGGTCTGCACGATGGTGTATACAGAATGCCTCAAGCAGGATGACCACGAGGAATCCTACTCTATCCCGTCGCATTCTGTACAGAGGATTTCCGGGAAAAACACCACGTGGAACGCTCATGTACCTCGCTACGAATCGTGCACTCTTGAATCACCTCACTAGGAGGAACTGCCGCAACTCCCCAACGGCATCTAAGCCATATCATGCAACAGAAAAGGAATCAATCCATAATCCTATAAGTTAAAATTCATTATTATTGGAGAGCAAAGCAGCATGCTTGTGCTCAATCCTTGATACAAGGGTGCGCTGTTGCCAAGCTATGGCCTCTCAAAAGTGTTACGACCTGGCCAACCTGTGCCGTTCAAGACTGCTTTTTGTCGTTCAAGTTTGCTTTTGACTTGCTTTGCTGGCATTCCACCGGTGTTTGAAACATTATCGGCCGTCTAGCCGCCATGTATGTGAGTGACAGCCATCGTGCCTTATTTTGTCCAGATGACTTCCGTTAGATGTGGACGCATGGCCATATTTCCCATGACTCGCGTTCACTCCAACCGATAGTGTAGTCTCGCTTGCGTTTTTATGCTTATATTTATTATATATGGCATGGAAGATGGTTGTGTCCTATCCGTGCAGACGTCGAGCCTGCCATTGCTGTGGATACCAATTGTCATATCAGAAATATTAGAGCATACTAACACAGATGTGTTGGCATGCTCTACTGCATGCGTTGCCAGTCGGTTTCTGGCCAACATTTCCCACAAGTCATTAATTTTGCAGTATTACCAGGACTCCCGAGGGCTGGTCGAACATACAAACTATTTCGACTCAATGCTCGACAGCATTCATCGGCTAAGCTACAGGGAATACATCCTCCCGACAATTTCGGCAGTTTCTGATATTTTCCGACAGGAAATCCGACCACTCAGCGCACATCACGAGCGTTTGCCCTCCAGCGCGCTTGTTAAGGCCCGCGGAAACCGCGCCGTACCACTGCTCGCATTCGAGCCAATTTAAACAGCCCATGCTTGGCGAAAAATGCTGAAGCCAGAGGGTTGGCGGCTAACATTAAAGTGTACCAGGTTTACGCTTTACCTTGCATGGAATTCATTCAATCTCTAGGCAACGGCAAGATTTGATCTAAGCCTTTTCACCCGCATTCCTGAACCCCCTAATTTGTAATTTAAATAGGATAGAAGTGGAAGATCTTCCAAAGCGGTCAACTTAATGGGAGGCAGCATTTAGAAGGCTCAGTGTCGACATCGTTCCATACCAAGCAGCTGCAGCCGAGGCCAGACGGATTCCCAACTTTATCGACGACGATGCGCTCAGCTTCGGGACGTCTGATCTCTCTCTCTCTCTCTCTCTCTCTCTCTCTCTCTCTCTCTCTCTCTCTCTCTCTCTCTCTCTCTCTCTCTATCTCTCTCTCTCTTCTCTCTTTTTATATATATTTTCTTCTTCTTTTCTCTCTCTCTCTCTCTCTCTCTCTCTCTCTCTCTCTCTCTCTCTCTCTCTCTCTCTCTCTCTCTCTCTCTCTCTCTTCTTAGTCTCTCTCTTTTTCTCCAGTCTCTCCCTTTCCCTCTCTGTCTATCTATCCTCCTTTGTACTTATATGCATATACACATACAGATGCACACACACACACACACACACAGACATACACATGCAGCACATGTGTATATATATATATATATATATATATATATATATATATATATATATATATATATATATATGTGTGTGTGTGTGTGTGTGTGTGTGTGTGTGTGCGTGTGTGTGTTTATAAGTAAGCGATCCCACGGTGGCTATGGCGACGCTAGATGGTCTACGATCGGCCCCATTCAAAACCATTTGACGTGGTACATTGTTCATCGGTCCGCACCGACCCAATGCGCATCGGGCCAGCTTGACCTGACCCAAGCAGATCTGATTCGGCTCTAACGGATCAGATATGATCTTGTCCGACCCAACCGGATGCGACCCGACATGACATGACATGACATGAAGCATCCGATTTGATGCGCCCTGTCTCATCTTACGCCTCCCCTCAACAACCCCCATCCGTCTCCGTCTCCGTCTCCGTCTCCGTTTCAATCTCCATGTATTTTCCCGTCTCCGTTGCTGTAATAATGAACCTCCACAAGTGCTATTTTGCGAAATATCCCAAGCCGAAATGATGACATTTCATGTCAAGTCTGGAAACAAGCGAACCTTGGTTAGCACTCGTGTCACGCGCTCAAAATGTACGGCAATTTGGCGCCGCTCTGACACTGCAACTACAACAATTCCTTCGACCCTGCCCGAACATCACCTCTCCACCCACCTCGTTTGCAAAAATATCCAATTCCCTTCAAAACAGAACCCAGAGGAAGACACGAAGCTGCACAGATAGAGATGTATTCAGCTTGGAATTGCTTTAGTCGTGAAGAAGTTCCTGGACTTCGTCTCAGCACAGAGGACGTCCCGGCGATACCGCTAGTTTGCTTCAGCGGGCAGTGTATACCAATCTTTTGTCTCATATCTACACCACTAGCCTCACCCAACTCAACAGATGCTCCATGGCACACGTAAGCAGCATCCGGTCAGGCCGTGAAGCACCAGTGGTCAACTTCTGGCTACTTCCGCGACCGAAATGTCATTTGCTGTAACGTGAAGGTGTTTTATTCTGGGTTTGAGCTATATCTGCGACATAAATATCCCTGATGAAACTCAACTCATTAGCCACGATTTCGTACAAAAGCATTGAGTACTTCTTTATGATTATAGCACGAAATGCAGTTTGATCCATTATTACTACCATTCGAGCAGCACCCACACAGATGCAGGTACGATCTACGCTATCATATCGCTTACTTGCTCATTCATCAGCATGCATGTGGTACAAATTCAGTGATGTCTGAATATGTGTCGAGATCTAACTTAATACACCTAATGTATGCTGGTGTATAACATTCCAGCATATTGTGACGCGAAGCACAGCACAGCACGACATATTCCCGGCACACAACTCATCACTACTAGACGCGGACGCGTCACCGTCCCCTTCATCCTCACTAAAGGCGGACACCTCACCGTCCCCGTCAACTCCACAAGACGCGGACACCTCACCGTCCCCGTCATCCTCACTAAAGGCGGACACCTCACCGTCCCCGTCAGCTCCACAAGACGCGGACGCCTCACCGTCCCAGTCAGTCCCACTATACTTGGACGCCTCACCGTCCCTGTCAGTCCCACTAGACGCGGACGCCTCACCGTCCCCGTCAGTCCCACTAGACGCGGACACCTCACCGTCCCCGTCAGTCCCACTATACTTGGACACCTCACCGTCCCTGTCAGTCCCACTAGACGCGGACGCCTCACCGTCCCTGTCAGTCCCACTATACTTGGACGCCTCACCGTCCCAGTCAGTCCCACTATACTTGGACGCCTCACCGTCCCTGTCAGTCCCACTAGACGCGGACGCCTCACCGTCCCAGTCAGTCCCACTATACTTGGACGCCTCACCGTCCCTGTCAGTCCCACTAGACGCGGACGCCTCACCGTCCCAGTCAGTCCCACTAGACGCGGACGCCTCACCGTCCCTGTCAGTCCCACTATACTTGGACGCCTCACCGTCCCTGTCAGTCCCACTAGACGCGGACACCTCACCGTCCCTGTCAGTCCCACTATACTTGGACGCCTCACCGTCCCTATCAGCCGCCATCGTCGCCGGTGACTGCGACTTTGTTTGTGCCGGCGGCCCGGGTGCTGTGTCTTAATCTAGCGGCCGTGGGTGGGACGCGGGCCGTCCGACCCCATCAAGCTGTCGGCCGCATGCCGGCCTGATACACCGGCCCGGCAGCGCCAGCCAATACTTGTTGATTCGTGTGTGGCACGGAGCGGCGCGCAGACGACAGCGCGCCCACCGCCCGTGCTGTCCGCAGACGACAGCGCGCCCACCGCCCGTGCTGTCCGCAGACGACAGCGCGCCCACCGCCCGTGCTGTCCGCAGACGACAGCGCGCCCACCGCCCGTGCTGTCCGCAGACGACAGCACGCCCACCACACGTGCTGTCCATCGCTGCAGCTCTCGCTCTCGACAACAAACATGTGGGAAAAGGATGGCCCAGCGCAGCGTCTACATGCATAACAATGCTGAGAGATGTACGCACTTTATTTTGAGTTTACGCAGTTTAAACGCAATGAATCCGGAGGATGACGTGTCAGTGACAGCGATCCCGCCCGGAAAGCTGTCCTCCCGTCAATGTCATAGATAGGCACCCGGTTAGGTTTGTGTCTCATTGTCTCACAATCCGTTCTCAGCATTATTGAGGGACGCTTACCGCCCTCCGTCGCTTATTGCAGATAATTTCATGACTAAGCGAGACAACACCGCCATGCAGTCAGAGCCCTTCCTGCCATCAATTATACGCCTTGTGCCGAAACCTGTCAGAGGTCATGCCTAGCGCTAATTATGACTTTAATAAGTGGACGTCGTGCTTGGCTCGACACCTTCAATTAGATATTCCTGCTCCAGTGCATTGGTTAGAGCTGTGGCATGTTTGTTTGCCTACGTATGGGTCGCAATGACACATGAGGTCAACGTTGAACAATGTTGACGATCACCACAGACAATCCAGTTTATCACAGGTATCCGAACTTCACTCGAAGCCGTACGTGGAAAGTAGTAAGTCTAACTGAATCTAACAATTACCTATCCCGAACGTAAATTAAAATATCACTCCGATGCAACGATAGGTCAAATGTAGGACTATGTTACGTTTTGCATGTCATCACAGCAAAAGTAGCTGTTGGTCGAAATGATAGGTGTATCTGCTATATCTGCCAAATTATATCTGAGTATTGTATTTCATGGAAGCCAGACAAATGATCTCCATGTACCATAAGATGAAGGCGGGATGCCTATAATCTTTAGCCAAAATCATCACAGATCAAGCGTAAACTGTGCTTAATACCTGTTCTGGTACATACCACTTCAGTTTTGCTGACACTTAGCATACTACTGCCATGCATAGCTCTAGCATTCGATGTTGAGAAAAATCGGCTACAAGATGTGCCTTCGCAATATTGTCCTTATTACTTGATTTCACCATAACGCCAAACATATGACGTGAGCTATCACTCCAAATGGCAAGCTTGTGCATCGATGGAACTCGCAAAATCAATGGCTATCGATTGCCGTCCAAACCTGTCGGTTCGGTTCTGGGATAAATCGATGGAAAGGTGCGACCTTCAGTTCCCCACACTCCCAATCTTGTTCACTGAGCTTTATCCGTGAAGTTATTCATGACTTCCAAGGTCAAACCATTTACTCCGCCAAGCCATTTGGTACAGGGCTATTGGTTGCAGTTTGAATCAGCTCGATCTTTCCATTGGTTGCTGAGATGGATAGGAGCATTAATCGCCTCTTCCCTCCCAGTCAATGGCATTCGGCCAAGACCCAGTCAATACCAGGATAAAAGAGACTGTCTCAAATCTGACCACTAAAAAAACACATTGAAGGATATATTTGATGGTGTAAATAATGGATGAGGACAATAGAAAGTGCAGTTGGTTCCTTCAAGAACAATATCTTACGTATCTCGCTTTATTTGCTGCTAGTCTGTATGGTATTGATACCAGAAAGTACGTTGGGTCAGCGCTTGGGTGGAAAGGACTGCTGCGGGATGTTCACAACTTGCTATTGTTGTCGCTGCCGGAAGAACTCGCCAGCTGATTGGCTGATGCTGACGAAATCGTTATAACGATACTCGTGCCGAGGAAGTGAACCGGGGCTGGCCGATACTAATATGTTTGTCAGCTGGGGGAACTAGGGTAAGCAGATTCCGAGCGCACTAGGCCTAGTTGGCAAACAATAAGCACGCTGTTCGACTTAAATCAGCATCTTTAAAATCCCACATCTTTCAAATTGGGCCCCACACCAGGGATAGTTCCTGTAAGGAAATAAATATGCCTGTTTTGCAGCGACACCGTGCTGCATCCGCTTTTCTCGGGAGACTTTATTGATGCTTTAACACTCCACGATATGATAATGACATGCGCTAACTAGAGGTGATACTTCAAGATCATCGAAAGAAGTGCAGGCTGGTGGAAAACACATCGCTTCCATATTTTGCAGCAATATATTTCTACCCTGGGCAACACGACGCCGCTGAATGTGACCTACGCCCACTCAGTGATTTGTGTTCAGTGTGACAGGTGGCTTATGCCATGCTAGATGTGTGTCGGGCTGAATATATGATGACGATATCCGTTATGCCAGTGTTCAGTGATAAATAGCTGTTTTTATGCGAGAGATGTTGGGAGAACCAAGGCGTGGTGGCCAAATGGATTGGTTTTCCAAAGCCAGACTTGAGAACAGTGGTGGTAGTGTACCCAGCACCATGATGCGCATGCGTGATGTGTGGCTGACACATCAAATGACCTGACCTGACCTGAGTTTCGGCGTGTCCGATGTTTATCACAGGAAAACTTCGACCGGGTTGATTTTGATGGTTTTTTGCCCAAAATGCGATACAAAGCGCCCCACATGTCGGGCACACCGCGTGTAGTTTCTAGATGCGTAGCTGCAGTGTGTGAAGCTAGGCTGACGTGCGGTGGCGTTCTGTTGTTGTTGCGCGCTTCAGCTTTGTGCTGAAGACGCTGTGTTGGAAGCCAGCAATTGGCGGTAGTGTGGCTGGACGGTGGGGGTTTCTGGTGCCATGTCGACTGGGGTGTATCGTCAATCACAGAATGATCAGCATGGGTGAAATTATAACGGAGCATGCTGGAAAACCCCGGAAGCCCCCGTCAAATGCGAATTAACTCGTGACTACTAGATGCCCCTGACCAAGTTATAGGCTTCGGCTAGGACGTGCTGTCATCTATTGGCAAGATTACAAACTTGTGAGTAAATCGAAAACTATGCTTTGAAACCGTAAATTATATATGTTTGTTTATAAACAAAGCAATCGGCGTCTATTGGTGCTATTTCAGGCCCAACATAGTTGTCAGTTCAACAGATATCGTCGGTGATAGCATATATGACCTGGTACATACCTGCAGTATGCATGCACATTATGCACGCTTTATGTTACCAGCTACTATGCTGGTGGCTAGCTAATCATGCAAACACTCTAGGATTGGCTGGCAGTTCCAGTTACTAGTTCAACTAGCCCATTCCTATATTATCACAGTCGGCAGAGGTGACAAAATAAAGGTCGAAAAAGGAGAATTGTTTCAATTTTGGAGAATCGGAGGAACTAGTGCTCCTGGTTCAATTCATAGTTGAATACTATGCAGTGATGTGGTTTCAAGTCGAGTGGAACTGGACTTGTCAGAACAGTGCCAACAACCTGAATAAAAGCGTTGTGCGCCGAGGAGAGCTCATTCCGCACCTGACACATCTGGTGACAAGTGAACCCAGTGCTACAACGCAATAGCTACTGGGCTCACTCTAAGCTTGCACAACTGTATGGCTAATTTGGTGTCTTGTACACTATGTAAAAGGCCATGAATAGCGTGCACTGCGAGGTCACAACCACACCTCTAAGCAGAACATAGCCTACCCGGTGTTCATTTAAAATTGTGCTCCTTCGAGAATGCTTGCACACGCTTAGTGGCAAAGGCGCGAACAACTATTGAAATTTGAAGGCAAGCCGACTACACATCAATTATTTTCTTCGTTTCGAAATACCATATATCTGGTACATTGGGTACACTGGGTGCACTGTGTACACTGGGTACACTGGGTGCACTGGGAAGCCTGAGTACACTGTGAACCCTGGGTATACTGGGTACACCGAGTACACTGGGTACACTGGGTACACTGGGTACACTGGGAACCCTAGGTACACTGGGAACCCTGGGTGCACTGGGTACCACTGGGAACCCTAGGTATGCTGGGTACCACTGAGCACCATGGGCACGTTGGGTACCACTGACTCATTTCACGAGACACCACTCACACTCTCTAGCAACACTTCAGGCTGCTTTGGTCATGGCAGAGGCCTCCCTAGCCTGAACCAGAGATTAGCCTTCTGTCTATCGCAAGAGCCCACCGTACATCGCAGCTGGACCGCTGTCCTTTTGTCCTCCACAGGGTCATCCTACGTCGTCGTAATGCTTTTTTAGATGTTTAATTGTTCCTGTTCATCAGATGCTATAGGTCCTCCCACCAGGGTTCCCACTAGTTGACCCTAGAGAAACCTGCGATGTTTGTCTTATATCACGTATTTGATACAAAATTCGGAAGTCCGTCAAAGTATCACCGCATGATTAGCATGATGAGAAAAAGAGTGGAAATGACGTGAACAGGAACGAAATAAAGATAACTAAAGCAATTGTTTGCCACGTTCAACCTGTTTTATTGGGAGCGTGAAAATTATAGCTGACGATCGCCAGCTTCCAATATTCAGTGAGCCAACCACCTCTACAACGGCGCGGCCGTGCGTCTCAATAGCAGACAACAGTAGCAATGTGTTCGCTCACGATAAAGCCAATGTAGGCACCTGCCTGGTCCGCTTACCAAGAACCCTTGTGGCGTTAACTGCGCAGCCCAGCCTCGCATGGAACACTCTCGCTCTAGCCCGGGAGTGCAGAACGCCTACTGACTGGCGCAGTGTGATTTATCCTTCCGCAAATCGAGCCACAATTATATATGTCTGTGAAATGGTTCTCCCTCCCTCTATGTAAAACTCAGAAGGCGAGTCACTATCACTAGCATTGCTGTTTGCGTGTACACCACTTGCGTGCTTATGTAAAGCAAAGACACATTAGCTCCCACAGCAAATAACTGTCAAAGCGTGATCCCGGATCACATCACTGAAGTGTCACCGGCACAGTGCGGCGGGGGAGGGGAGGGGGGTCAGCACCCGACAGTGTGGACGGCGCTGCCATGGAGATCCGGAATTGGCTGACGGACCCGCCACCTGATTACTGTGGACCTTAACTGCCCTATCAAAGAGTCGTCAACGTAACCAATTACGTCTTGCCATATATCCGGGCGGCGATCCGAGCGTCGGCAGCGCAGACTCGTTTGTCAGGCTGTTATGATGGCGCTAAGCCGACCTGATGGGGTCTAATGACCGGGTCAGACAGCCATCGTCGTCGGATGGTGGTGCCAGCGTCAGAGGCTGCTGGCGTCGTCGGATGGTGGTACCAGCGTCAGAGGCTGCTGGCGTCGTCAGATGGTGGTACCAGCGTCAGAGGCTGCTGGCGTCGTCGGATGGTGCCACTGGCGTCAGAGGCTGCTACCGCCGTCAGGTGTTGGCACTGGCGTCAGAGGCTGCTGCCGTCGTCAGGTGATGCCACTGGCGTCAGAGGCTGCTGCCGTTGTCAGGTGGTGCCACTGACGTCAGAGGCTGCTACCACCGTCAGATGGTGCCACGGACGTCAGAGGCTGCTACCGTCGTCAGACGGTGCCACTGGCGTCAGGGGGTGCTACCGTCGTCGGATGGTGCCACTGGCGTCAGAGGGTGCTACCGTCGTCAGGTGGTGCCACTGGCGTCAGAGGCTGCTGGCGTCGTCGGATGGTGCCACTGGCGTCAGAGGGTGCTACCGTCGTCGGATGGTGCCACTGGCGTCAGAGCGTGCTACCGTCGTCAGGTGGTGCCACTGGCGTCAGAGGCTGCTGGCGTCGTCGGATGGTGCCACTGGCGTCAGAGGGTGCTACCGTCGTCAGATGGTGCCATTGGCGTCAGAGGCTGCTGCCGTCGTAAGATGGTGCCACTGGCGTCAGAGGCTGCTACCGCCGTCAGGTGTTGGCACTGGCGTCAGAGGCTGCTGCCGTCGTCAGGTGGTGCCACTGGCGTCAGAGGCTGCTGACGTCGTCAGATGGTGCCACTGGCGTCAGAGGCTGCTGCCGTCGTCAGATGGTGCCACTGGCGTCAGAGGCTGCTACCGTCGTCAAGTGGTGCCACTGGCGTCAGAGGCTGCTGCCGTCGTCAAGTGGTGTCACTGGCGTCAGAGGCTGCTACCGCCGTCAGGTGGTGGCCGTGCAGCAGTCAGATGCCCAGACACAAACGCGCGCGGGAATAGAGGAGCGGGAGGGCATCGTGCCCATCCACTCCCGCAGTTTGTGGAATTGTTGAGGTCGTTGTATGGTGTCGGATGGCAAGAAATGACTTGAAGCAGGCTCTGGCCGACCACTGGACCACGATCCCAATTCTCTGTGATACCTGCAGCCCCCGGGAATAGCAACCAGGAACCTGACGGGACAGAGACGCAGCATTGGCGAATGGCCTGTTCACTGACTAGAGCAGTAGGAGATGCCCCCTCCCCCAGTGACTGGAGCAGCGTCAGATGGTCTCCCAGTGACTGGAGCAGCGTGAGATGGCCTCCCGATGACTGGAGCTGCGTGGTATGGCCTCCCAGTGATTGGAGCTGCGTGAGATAGCCTCCCAGTGATCGGAGCGGTAGGAGATGGCCTCACAGTGATCGGAGCGGTAGGAGATGGCCTCTCCGTGACCAGAGCGGTAGGAGATGGCCTCCCAGTGACTGGAATGGCGGGAGATGGCCACCCAGTGACAGGTGCGGCGGATAAAGTCTCCTAAGTGACTAGTGCGGCAGGAGATGCCCTCCCCTCAGTGATCCGATCCTCCCCAGTCATCGAAACGGCGGGAGATAGCCTGCCTGGTGGTCAGTGCAGCCAAAAGTACGGTGATGAAAAGGTGCCCGGCAAAACTTGTCCGATCTTAAAGTTTTAGCGCCAACTGTTCCGAAATAGCACGTTAAAACGAACCTCAGAATGTATTTGGCGTGGGGACTATATCAAAAGAATGAGGTACGCCGTCACAGCTACGAAGTTGCTAACCCATTCTCTTCTCATATCATTTCAGCCATACCCTCCATAAGTTCTAGTGCTGTTTTCTCCCTTTCTCTCTCTTTCTGTCTCTCTCTCTCTCTCTCTCTCTCTCTCTCTCTCTCTCTCTCTCTCTCTCTCTCTCTCTCTCTCTCTCTCTCTCTCTCTCTCTCTCTCTCTCTCTCTCTCTTTCTCTCTCTCTCTTTTTCTCACTCATTCCCCACTCACTCACTGACTAATTGATTCATTCCCTCATTCATTCACTACTTACTCACTTACTCACTCACTCACTCACTACCTCATTTCTTCTTCGGTGTGTTTTCCGCGGCTAGCCTGTCCGGCTTGTAGTTTCATTTATTCATTCATTTCCACGTATGCGCGTAAATGATGTGCCACGCTCCATTTACTGTGGCGAATCCCCTATTCACAATGCGATTTACTCTCCCTTTTATTTGTCATTTTGTCGGACTAACGTTAATGCCTTCGGGAGCCAGTAGACACGACGGCACGCTGGTTCCCTGCGGAGCGATCGTCGATCACAAACAACAGCGCGAACAATCTCGGACTCGGTGGCAGTTCAGTTTAGCAGTATCGAGGTGGAGAACAACTGAGATAATGCTGCCGGATCAGTGTCTGGACTATAGGCGGTAAATATCCAAAATGTTGGGACCGAAGCCCGGGCCAGGCCGGTCCGATATGACCAAGCCTGGATGGGACCGGTTAAAATGTACTGAAGCCCGGTCAAAAGACCGGTTTGATAATGCTTGCTTTTCTACATAAAGTAGCAACATGTATATTGTTCTCTTGTAAGTGCAGGTGATATGAACAATGCACAACATCTTCAAAGATCTTGTTCATTCTCAGATGCATTGAAATAAGCCTATTTTCGAGACACTTTTTGCATTGGAGGCATGAATAACGACATGGTAAATACTGAATACAAAACAATACTGGAAAACACTGGAATGCCCATTACCATCCTCAATCGAAGGATATAAAATTATGAGTAAGACCATCAAAGTTTGATTCATTATGTGCTAAATAGTCTGCAAAATGTGACACCATGTATTTCATAATCATACCGTACCCCATACCGTACCCCATACCGTACCCCATACCGTACTCCATACCGTACCCCATACCGTACCCATACCGTACCACAAACAGATTCAGAAATCCGACTTGTGATTTTTGTACTCAGTCATCATCACAATTGCTTATGAAGACCATATAAATGGCCTCCCTGACCATGGATGGCTACGTCTTCAGCTGACTCTTCTTGATCTTAGCTTATTTCGTGATGAATATGATGTGCCTGGCACAGTGGCATACATATCATTTGCGTTAGCGGGGTGTGGCCAAACGGATTTAGATGGGCCAACCTACCCCCTTTTAACAAGTCCCTGGATTTCGACCAGTATTTTTTTATTCAAAGGGGTCCATTTTTAATGATTTAACTAAGATAATTAGTGGCCAACTTAATTGTCCTATAGAAGGGGTCCACTATACCACCATCGTTTCTGAGTCATCGGATTTCAACCCCAGCTCCCAAACCCTGTTCAAGGTTTTTTTTTGGTATCCCTTGATAAGTGTCCTCACTGCTGAAATTATACCTGTACAAATCATTAAAAAAAAAAGTTAAAATGTCCCATTTCAGGCATTCCAGTTAATGACACCCGGTTCCCACCACGCCAACGTTTGTGTAGGTGTACACCCGCCTTGTGCATTCGGCTCATTCGCCACACTTCGTGCGAGTCTGCGGTTTCTGCTAGGCTGCCTACGTTTTGCTAATTGTTGCCACACGGTAGTCTTGCGCCATATTTGTCGTGATGGAATGCTTCATATATGGGTTCGCTGGGAAAATTCGATTAATTAAATTCGACATTTCGTTCTCTTCTTCCCACATTTTCTGGCAAATAGGAAATCCAGATAACCGCTGAGCTTCGATGCACCGCATCACTTTCGTTAAATTTGTTCCAGATTGGCTACCGAACCGTGGCCCTGGCTTGGTGTTCTTTTTTGGACCCGTTGTGTTTCTCTTCGTCTATGGATGTGCTTTAGGGCTCCAGCCCATTTATGCTAGGAGTCTGGCACATTTTCGAGACCCCGAATCTTTTTATGGTTTTGTTGCTATTTTTGTGCATCCACGATTTTTTTAGGTACCGGTGTGTTTTCGAAGGTCACAGATGTGTTTATTTAGCGCCCGGTCCTTTTGTTCGTTTTAGGATCACATCGCTTTTTGCGGGCCCCAACCTGTTTTGAAGCCCTCATGCGGTGGCATGGCCTCGGTGTGCTTTTAGGGCCTCCGGTGTGCTCTTTTAGAGCTTCCGGTGCATTAATTTAGCGCTTGAGCGGAAGTTATTTAATATATTCACGCGCATGAAGTGATCATACTTCACGATGTAATTATCATTCTTCTGAAATCAATGTGAATATTTAGCTTCCTCAGCATTGTTTGAGACTAGCAGTAGCTGGCTGATTCGTGGTTGACTTGTTTCCTGACTGATCACACATTTCCGATTGTCGCCATGATCAAAGTAGAGATGTCTCCTTTTTGTGAGGTGAAATATTACTCACCCGTATCAATGTAATTTTTCATGAGCACTAAATCTTGCTGGTACAAAGCAAATCAGCGGAATCATTTACTATGTTTGCACGTATAGGGCATTGGTAATTTCGCGGCCTGAAATGCAACAAATTGCCCGGTAAGCGTACGGCTGTCGTGTCGTATGGTATGCAATTGAGTCCCGTATTTCCTTGTTGTGGCAACCGTCCATCGCCGTGTGCGTCAGCCACTGGACGGACCCGGTAACCTCGAACAGTTACACGGCATGCACGGCCCAGTGCCTGACGGTCGACTACGAAACGCGCGACGTTCTGACATTGGTTTATTTTGTGTCACCGTGAAGCCCATGCAGATTGCAGAACTATTACTTATTGAACACATATCATTATTATTATTATATCGTATCATAGCATTATTGAACACATATATTAATCAGGACCGCTTCTAACATGCTAGCTGGTGACCGTGCCCCGTCCCAGATCAATGACCATTCACCGTTGCTTTAGCATATCTGGGGGTGGGGAGTCTAATCTACTCGGTTAGTGGTAGTGCAGTCGCAAATGCCCCCCCCCCACACACACACCTCCACAGCTAAAACTACATAAAAGTTGCGCTGCTGTTGATTATGATGGATTGTTTTCCCAGTCGTTCTCGTACACCAGATCCGTGGCTTACACCACCGACAACGATGCCAACATGAAGGCGACCTTCCAGAGATGTGACTGGTCCGGCTGTTCGTGCCACAACCTGAACCTGGCAGTAAAGCTGACCACGGAAGCCGACCTGCTGAGCCGCCAGATCCGCTCCATACTGGCAAAGCCAAGAGGGTGGTTCAGTATGCCAAAAACATCGGATAAGATAAGCCGTAGTTCAGCCGAACTGGTCCTTTTCCACGAGGTGCTATGTAACTCTTCCTCCACCAATGATGTTGTGCTCACTGTAAATATACTAATGTAAGTCAGGTAGTGTGTGCAATATACTGCTATTTTGTATCAATGCTTTGAAATTGGAAACTATCATTTCATTGCTATATCCAAGACATCAATCTTTGTTTTCCGGCTGCCAATGGCTGCCGGGAAATTGCGCTAAATTGAATGGAAATAAATCGCACCGTGGGTATTAAGTTTGCTAATGAAATCCACCGAAGCAAAACGCACATGTTTGCTTTTTGTCGCTGTCGGAACCAACAGCTGCCTGTGGCGTTGAAGCAATCGGTGCCCACTCGGTGGAACACCGAATGTTTGATGCTGATATCGGTACTGGATGTCTAGGATGCCCTCTTGGAGGTCAATCGTAGCGAGATCAGAACCAAACTGACGTACAGCCGTTCTTGATGTTGGTGATGTGCATTGGTGAAGAAGATTAGATAGTATGGCACGTGCTTCAGATGAAACACCGACTTTTTCATCTGTATTATCACCTTTTTCGGGTAATACCTCATTCATTCCTCTTCAGAACACTAAGTTCGACTTTCGGCAACGCGAACCATATAATTTATATTATTGGAATTTATATTATATCATAATTTATAATGGAATTTGACCTGGGACGGGGAATTTATAACAGGAGCCTTACTGGTGGTACAATATTCATGTATTTTAAGGATGTTTGTGACTTACAGAGAATATCTTTATTAGATGGCTCATTGCTGGAAAGTATTTCGTATCCGAACACTGATCATTGAATACCCTTGCGGGCCCTTCCATTAAATAGGCGTTCAACCTCTTCTTATGTTCACCTCGTCTTGTGATTATATTTGTCAAAGGTGGGGAACTGTGGAGACGGTGACCAAGGTGCAGCTCCAGGACGTCACCGAGATCCTGGGACTTTTCGCCCCCGTCAGCGCCCAGTTGGAGGAGTCGACAACGCCTACCCTGCACCTGGGGCCGGTCGTGTACCAGTTGGAGGAGTCGACAACGCCTACCCTGCACCTGATAAAGGTCGTGTACCAGCTGGAGGTGTCGACAACGCCGACCCTGCACCTGGGGCCGGTCGTGTACCAGTTGGAGGAGTCGACAACGCCTACCCTGCACCTGATAAAGGTCGTGTACCAGCTGGAGGTGTCGACAACGCCTACTCAGCACCTGGTTCCGGTCGTGTACCAGTTTGGGGTGTCGACAACGCCTACCCTGCACCTGATAAAGGTCGTGTACCAGCTGGAGGTGTCGACAACGCCTACTCAGCACCGGGTAAAGGTCGTGTACGAGCTGGCGACGGCCCACCTGGAGATAAAGCCGGAGGATTCTCTGCTGGTGAAATAAGTTAGTCCGATCCTCAGAAGACGTGTGCATGGGAAGTATCAGCAAGTTGCCATCGCCCTCCGATCGAATTTACCTGCATTATGCCATCGTTGTATGATGTTAATAATTTGGCAGTGGTGAACCTGGCTTGAGTATGAGTGGGGAATGTAGAATTGCAGGTATTGCAGTTATAACTCCAACCTTGGCTCCTGCAACACCAACTTTCCCAAAAATTATAAGGTGTATTTTGTCATGAAACACAGCTCTTATTTGCCAACACGACGTACTCTGCAACTTTTACATCCTTGTTGGTGATCATTTATGGCGTGGATTGCCCGTAGTTTGTGTAATACACGAGGAATCGTGCTGCTTCACGTCGGCTATTAGTCTTAATGGCCAATGAAACCGGTGAGACATTGCGAGACATGGAGAGACATTGCGAGACATGGCGAGATATTGCGAGATATTGCCAGCTTGCTCAACACCAACCGCTGCACACATTTCAGCTGAAGGCACTCAGCACGGCGGTGGAGGCCAGCGTCAAGGTGGAGCGGCGGCACCTGATGGCGGCACCTGATGGCGGCACCTGATGGCGGCACCTGATGGCGGCACCTGATGTCGGCACCTGATGTCGGCACCTGATGGCAGCACCTGATGGCAGCACCTGATGGCGGCACCTGATGGCGGCACCTGATGGCGGCACCTGATGGCAGCACCTGATGGCGGCACCTGATGGCGGCAGCGTTCCATCCCAAGCACCGCCAGCTCCGCCATTTCACCTTCCTGGACGTCAGCGCTCAAATACAATCACAATCAAGTACTCAATGACTGCTACCATTTTCATTTGCCTGTTTTGCAACTTCCTGAGTTTGCTATGCTTAACTGCCTAATATAAACGCCACCATAGTCATATTCGTGACACAGAAATATCATGTATTGACAATTTGAACACACACACACACACACACACACATATATATACTTTTGTTTTCGGTGGAACATGTATTATATTGGGGATTACGATAGCTGATCGCATTATTCCACAGTAACGCATTCCAGTGCTCGGCCTCGAGCTGGAGTACCTAGACGACCCGTCTCCACCCCCGCCGTCCGAGGCTGAGGTCTCAGACCCAGCGGCTTTTACAGCTGCCCTGGAGATGGACGTGTACCTATCTGGGCAGCAAGGGAGTGTCACTGACCTGCTCCAGTTCTGGAAGGTCAAGGCTACGACATTACCCACACCAGCGAAAGTGGCGCGCAAGATGTTGGCCAGGAAGCACACAGTAATGCATTAAGCCGTGTAGATCAGTATTTGTGCAATCGTGAAACAAGACAACACGAAGTGAAAATTTAAATGCTTACAACACGCATTGTAGGACCAATTAGTCACCCCTCCACGACGATGACCTGGAAACGAAAAGCAGAGTTAGGAGGGGAGCGTGGGATGGGGGAACAGCCGTTTTCAATACCATCCTGTCCAGTCCATGCCAATTGATTCAGAGTTTCATCTCGACTCTGTGGGAGTGGCAACTGTGTCTCCCCTTTTCTCGCGGCTTCCGCTCCTGTGCTTCATGAGTCGTGACGATTTTCCATGTGCCGTTCCTGCGGCAAACACGGTGGAGGCAAACACGGCAAACACGGTGGCGGCAAACACGGCAAACACGGCAAACACGGCAAACACGGTGGCGGCAAACACGGCAAACACGGCAAACACGGCGGCGGAGCGGGCGAACTCCGCGGCAGGACTCGCGCCGGACAACAGGCGCGCTCGCCTCTCGGCTGAATGCGCTGACACCCTGACGTCCACAAGATACAACCGGTAACTACAACCTAACCTGTCTCATTCCTCAGCGAACAACACTTCGCGGTGTATTACAATCACGTGACGTGCACTTTTCCAAGAAAGGATCCTGCGTTATGCGATTATTGTACACCAATGACCAATACCATAAATTGTCTGCATACCTCATACCCTGGCCATTTTAGCACAACTGTTCTGAAATGAGTGTGTCTCGGCTAATTGGCTCCTCAATCCTCAATTTATGTGCAACATGATCACAATCTATATATTGCATACCGCATGCATCGTGATTGTTGTCATGCATGCGCAGCCAGTTCGCCCGGCAGTGTCGGGCCCGGCGTGCCTGACAACTAAACCTCAGGCTGAAGCCAGACAGCGGGCGAAAATCGCAGCATGTTCAGCTGGATCTTCGGCGCCTCATAATCGACACGTTGTTTGCTTTGTTTTTGGGTTTTAACCAATAACAACCACTTTACATAATCGAGCCTTTTCACAAGTGTGCATTCGAATTGCATGACATTCAACGATAGCCTAGTCATTGAAGATGAATTCGAATATCAGTACCGGTTCTGCAAGTGTGATTGCATGCATTTCAATGAAAATGAAGCGTTTGTACCTGTAGCGTGGCTACTGGCTACTCACTCGTACCGTTTGGTGTCATGCTGTGTTGTAGCATCAGCCTCAAACCTCCTGTTGACACTAATGCTGCAGCACAGAACTCAGCAGAGTTCGTAGTATATACGGCGTCTTGTTTGGCTAAGGGCAGTGAATGTTCACGGGCTGTGTCGATGAACCTCGTCTTTGTTCTGGGTACAGTACAGCATTCTTATAAAACATGACTTTTCAAAATCGCATTTTGTACGATGTTTCAAGTATGCTGGTAGGTAGTAGGTAAGCAACCGAGTGTTTTTTTTACAACTGCTCCATAAATATCCATTGACACTAGCCAATAGGTTTTGCTCATCATTGGCGTTGCCTCTGGTTTTGGATGCGTGGCGAGAGCATTTTTACGTGGATACTGTCCATGCAGTGCCACAAGGAATAGTAAATTTTGTGAATTTGTTGGAGGGGATCACCATTGGTCCGTTTGGTGATGCCCAAGCTTTTCACTGCATTGCGAGTCTTATTCACACACGCCGGACCTAATTATGTAGGCCGAAGATCGCCGGCAAAGTTGGTGTAGGGTTGTACACTGTAAAGCTCGTGCCGCCAAGCGAAAATGCTTGTGGCAATGCTTCGTCAAGCAATGAGATCGGGGCTCGGCAACGAAGCGGCGACGGTGCATTGCTGGCACGTCGAACTCTCGGTTAGAATTGTGCCGTTTAAATATAATTCCTGGATCAGGTGGTGAGGCCAGGGTTAGCACAAAAATATATCTGCCTAGCATAGGACTCTGGTCCGTAAAGCCACCCCAGTAAATATTCCGACGAAATTTTTTATATGAATGTAATCATTGAAGTGATGCTCTTACATAACACAGGAGCAAGGGCCGTGCCGTATCTGCAATGCGTATAATACTGCATTATCTACTATGCTCATCCCAGATTTAATATTTAAACTATTAACCCCTTGCCCCCCTTCCCCGATGGAAGGTGGCACCCCTCCGGGAAGACTCGACTGCACAGTACTCCTCGCCCGTCCCTCTACTCAACGGATTGTTTTTAGCTAGAGGCACGCCTCGGAGAGGAATAGGCACACCCTTGGAAGGAAAAAGGCGCTCTCCTGTGAGGAAAAGGCGTCTATTCAGTGTTCCCAAACGCACCCTCCCCCTTCCCCGGATTTCAATCCGAAGGTGCCCCGCCAGGTACATACCTTCGCAGTAGTGCCCGTCCGAAGAAATGGTTCCCTTCAGAAAAGGACTCCCTCCATGACAATTCCTGGATCCGCCTAACCAATGGTTACATATTTACTATATACATCCTTGGCCCGTTGACCGTAGCATGCAAGCCGTGTGCCTTGGGTTTTCTTGTCGCAAGTCATGGTAGCTCATTTTGGTGATAGCCAAAATTTCAGGCTACAAATTGGCTGGTACGTTTGTTCCCTGTATCTGCGGCAATGAATGGGCTCAAAAGAAAGAAATAGCATAAAGAACACGATCGAAGATTGCTGCCAATATTCAAGCATGCAAATGTTTAAGCTTACCTTAGTTGATGGCAAACTAATTAAGGGAACATCCCAGTTGCGATGCTGGTGGTTGGCCTGTTCTTAATCTCTTCAATGTGGGGTGCTGTTGCCAGGTTGGTTTTCCTGTGATTTCAGGCATTAATGATTCATTATTGTATTTTCCATGATAAGTAGTTCACTATGGATTGTGCAATATACACTGTGCAGTGCGTAATATCAAGTATGAAGACAAGAAGAAGATTATGTTTTGAATGTTTAATATACTAGTAGAATGCAAAACTATTGGATGTGGTGTGGAATGTGGCACAGCTACAAATTATTCAAAGATGAAGAATGAAGCCATCCTCGTGGTCACAAGTTTGCTGTTTTCTTCAGATGAGGAAGGTATCAAGCCATGCAACTTAAGATATGCTTTGTTTTGGAATTTTGATGTCAACTATGGAAGCCTACCAATGCAGAGAGACTTACTTCCTGAGAGAAGACTTGCCTTGCTTTGCTTGCATTGTTTGTGAACACTTTTTGAAGAGAATGTAGATTGCTTATCCAACCATAAATAACAATGTTGCTGGTACATCTTGCTGAAGCCGTATGCTACAATTTACAGGCTTAACCCAGATGCTCTCTGTGGTTCTCATTAAGTCTCAACACTTTATGACTTCATGACTTTATGAATTATAATTGTTGCAATGTATTAGGCATTTTAGCCTGGCTTCACCCATATTCCATGGTTTGATATCTAGTGCAACCATGATCGAACCATTTCCTGTCAACTATTACAGTTACCAGTCTATTGAACACTGCATATCATAGACATGTGTTAGCCAATAACCAACGTCATTGATCAACTGCTGTTTTCAAAAGCTTGATCCCAAATATCTTGGCATTATTTGAGTATTTTTCATCAGATCGGTGAATCCCTATCACATAATTGCTTGATGGAATGTGAAAATGGGCCTCACAAGTTGCATGGCTGCCGCCATTAGGTGTTCAGACTTTGTCTCGGTTTGACCGATGGTGAACCGACAGCTGGGTTGAAAGCCCAGCATATATTCCAAAGACTGGTCAAAAAGCCCGTCGGTCCTGACCGGCTGTCCGATCGGTCTTTCGGTGCTTGCATTGCCACCTCTAGTCTGGACCTTGCCCTGTCAGACGGAGACCACCGATGGTGTCTGAGGAATGCGATCACCAGCCAGTTTACAATCTCTCACGTAGCACAGCATCTGAGTACGTCCAAGATTTGCAACTTATGTCAGAACCGATGCGGATCCAGTCTACAGGTGGCAAGACGCCATAAAACGCAAGGTATATCCATAGTAGTAAGACGTGCGGGATGTCGTAGCTATGATAACCACGCGCTGCAACAGTTTGATTGAACATCATCGGTGGGACTTCAGCCTGGCTGAACACAATCGTATACTGACCAGATAGGACTAGCGTTGTCACACATGCAATGAACGCCAAGTTCGATCTGTCCAAATAAAAGACGACTCTTAGAACTTGCATCTTTCGAGTTGGTTCTCGTGCGTTGGCCTATTTGACGTGGATTTCTGGGTTTAAACTAAGCAAGATATCCAATCACAAGTGGTACCTCACACCTGATTTAAGAAAAAAGTTTCAGTTGTTGTTGGGGAGGCTTTTCGGCATCCGAGTCAGTCAGAAATAAGTCAGAAGTCAGGAACAACCCCATTCACGCTCTTCAGCAACCATCCAGCACCAACAAACAGCCTGAAAGAGAAGACTGCAGGAGAAATTCCTTCAGGCGATCTTCATAGATCCAGAGACCCAAATAAGTGACCTGACAACGCCAGATACTCACTTTTTGTTCCGCTTGCTTGGAGTTGGCAATGGCTGCGCCGGGCATTTATCACGAGCCGACCGAGAAATGGAAAAGTGAGCCCGCGTTTCAGGAAGTAGAATAACTCATTAGGACTGCATAAGTCGCTAACGACGGTGCGGACCAGGGGTTACGCTCATAACGGAATCTGCAGCAATCATCAATGGAAATTAGTCTCAACGCCAGGAATTGCTGGAAGCTGTTAAAGAGCATCGTCGTACTTATCCAGACTTCCGTAATGTTCCCTGCGTCAGACACGGTGTTCGATGCCCGGTTGCAAGTATATTGTGCTTTGACTGCCCGTAATAAACCAACCAGCACCTCCTTTTTTTGTTTCAGTAAATGAGAAGGCAGTTGGCAGTCGAGAAGGCAGTTGGCAGTTGGCATGTCGATCACAAGTCCAACAATATAATGAAACTAAAGCGCTAACTTTGATATACAGCTACATAAAAACATCAATCAATCAAATAACAGATTCATGTTCTTAGCTTTCAGGCTGTTCCACATGATGAGCCCACGGAGCTTTCACGCCGAGGGAGAGGGGACTGCAGCCATGGAGCCTTCAATTAATTTGGGTCATCCCTATCAAGCACGTGCATATTTAGATGAGAATGACACCAATCTACATTATATGATCACAGTGTGGGAATTCCCTCTAACCGAGGAGATTTTAATTTTCGCTTTTATGACAGGGCTAACGCCGGGTTGCTGTATTTATATGTGTCGTACATATTGCAACATAAGTTCTAATTGGCCGCAGGGTGCACAATGGCAGTGTCCTATCAAGGAGAAGCATGGGTGTCATGTGCTCTCCCCTCCCTCAGTATCTCCACAGAACACTGAAGCTCGGAATCCAAATTTATCTGACAATTATGTTCATTTGTCTGCCATGTGTTCATGTGTGTGTTCACGTGAGGAACAATCGAAGAACAAAGATATTAACGATCGGTTTCGCCAATTGACAGCGAAATTAAGGGGCAACAACGTCATGATCTCCTTATCTGGTATAATGTTGTGCAGCGTGGTTGTCAAAATGTGTAAGGCTAAACAATTTCTTGACATTTTCGGACTTTTTCAAAAGCCTGTATATATGTGAATCAGATTCAGATCGTGAATATTCATAGCAAATGTTCCAGTCAATAACCTTCAAAGGGACTAAGCTATGACGTACGAGATCACCAGTGATGGTCTCAGTATTGTAAGAAACTGAGTGTTGCGCGTCGTCACTGCTCAGTTTGCGGTCAATTTGGAGCCAGCATCTACGACACTCGCCTTGGCGTTGTTTGAAACCTTGTGGGCTTTCCATTTCGTTTTACAAATAATATTGTTTTAGTCATTCTGTTCACCAAAAGGGGCATATACGGCTTGCATACTGTTACACACAATAGCTTGTAAACTGTTGCACATTGCATGAATTAGTCGGTGTGCACATCATCTACGATATTGAAATGAAGTTGTATCTGTTAGCCGCTGCCTTAGCCGCCCGACTAGCCTCTGGTTATAAACTACACGAGCCAGGCGCACGTGACAGGCGTCATTGTTTCGTGTGGATGTGTTTGTGACAGTGTCTATTTTATAGCCGCTGGTTGTAAGCTTCACGAGCCAGGCGCACGTTAGCAGCGTCATTGTTTCGTGTGGATGTGTCAGCGACCGTGTTTACGTGCAGCATGTCAACTCAGCTGGGAGCTGACGCGACGTGACAGCAAAATGCCTAGGCACAGCGTCAACTCGTCACATCAGGACATCAGGACACCAAAACAGCCCTCACGGCGTACAATATCCACCGACGATGATGGTGCGGAGACAAGTATCAACCCAAAGATGTTGAGTCGTCTATTTAAGTGCACACACAATGGAGTAGAAATGAATTGAGCCGTCAGCAATGTTGTGGATGACGCCATAAAAGGTACCTTTATTATGGCGGTATAGGGAGAAGGTGACCGAAATAGAAAGAACAAAGGCAAAATTGAGCTGTAGTGAAGCCTCGTAAAATATGCGAAGTGTGATTCGTTCCCAGTAGATCTGATGACATTGAAGACAGGACTGTATCTGCACCTGACTAAGGGTCACAGAAAATAGAACATTGCAAAACATTGTTCTAGTCACGTCGTTTCATGTATGTTTTTTTCTGGATACAAGTTCAGCCATATAAAGCAATCAGGGTAATTAATTTTTCAATGAGATAAAATGAAGGAACAACCTCCTTAACTTTTAGTTAAAAATGTGTTCTCGAAACCAGCTTGAGGAAGATGACTGAAACAATTTCGCTAAAGTCATCTTATTTGCTTACATTTAGGCCCCAGTTGCTGCTGCAGGTTAACTGTGGACGCGTGACGGGAAACCAATGCCGACTACAAACGATTTACATGGCGACGCTGGTAGCCCTTCCAGCAGTGGCGAATCCACAACTTTTTAGTCAGTAATATCATACTGCATGCACATCAATTAATTATGTCAGATATGGAACCAGGCATGCGTAGCGACCGCAATATAATTCGGCTAGAAATCCTGGTTTCCCGCAGTAAGCGACATTATTACATTTGGAAGTTCAGTAATTAATCGCTCAAAACTGAATGGCAGACGCAATCAACACGGGAGGAAATAACTGCTTCAGACGGAATGCAGGTGAATATACTTTAATATTGTATCCCGGATCTTACTAGAGCTGATGTTCGGCAAAACCCGATTATTATGGATGTAGAAAAGTAAATAATTCACTTGAAAGAGGGAGAGAAAGAGAGAGAGAAAAAAAAAAAAAAAAAAAAAAAAAAAAAAAAAAAAAATATATATATATATATATATATATATATATATATATATATATATATATATATATATATATATATATATATATATATATATATATATATATATATATATATATATATATATATATATATATATATATATATATATATATATATATATATATATATATATATATATATATATATATATATATATATATATATATATATATATATATATATATATAAAAAAAAAAAAAAAAAAGAGAGAGAGAGAGAGAGAGAGAGAGAGAGAGAGAGAGAGAGAGAGAGAGAGAGAGAGACGTGAAGCTGAAAGCAAGCTACAAAACATTCGTCAAAATATAGGAATTGATTCGATATTGCGACAGGAAATCCAATCCAATCTAGTCACTCTGACGAGAAACCTTTCCAATTTGCAAGTAATTGAGGTCCCTAGATTGGATTGCACCGATCGGCATATCGTTGATGGCCTAATCAGCCGGAATGAATGTCAGAATGTTGTTTAAACATTAGCTCAAATAGGCCAATTTCTGTATCGAGGATTAGTGACTAATTTCTTCCATTCTTTTTGGAACATATTGGCGAGATCATCGTCTAAATGAACTACTTATTCAAGAGTAGGAAGCTATTTATTATGCAACCAAGAGGTGTTTTAACATTTATTTCGAAAACTAGATATCAGAAACAGCTACAGAAGAAAGGACGCGTATGTCTCCTTGATGTGATGTGCAAGTTTATCGTGAAAGCTTTCGCTTTGAGACAAAGCAAGGAAATAAACAAAATAATAAATGTTGACACGACTGGCTTTATTCAGGAAAGACTCGTCAGGAAGAATTGGATAATTATCTAGCATGCGATTGATTATGCTCCCAGTGCGAACTCAGATTTTCGAAGCGCTAGTGTCATTGATGTGAGGCCAGATCAAATTGGTTCAACCTGGTCAAACTTGTTCTCTGACTAGAGAACCCCTTACCTTGAATCAGGTCACGACCTGGTCATTGTGATACATGTTGACGAACATACAGGATTGCTGCACAATTATTTCGTGTTCGTTAAAAACGTTACTTTGTACTTCTACGAGTCGACATGTGATGCTCATCTCGAATTCAGCACCCGAAATTAACCTACAGTCGATCCTGGATTGAAAACGTTCATGTGGAGTTAGCCAAGATCAATGTCATTTGGTGAGTGTCAGTGTCACCCTCACCATTGTAGTGGGTGCCTCCTTTGACTTTTAATGGATTATTGTGATGCTCACAAGCGTCAATAAAGACGATTTCCAGACTCTTGAAAGATGCACACACATGCGCGAGGAACATGCGCTTGTTTTTAGAGTTTGTATGCGGGTGTGTGGTTGTTTGTGTGTTTGTGTATGTGTTTGTTCGTATGTGTGCGCTTGTGCTGTGCATCTTCGATCGCATGTAAGGCAGTGTTTCATCTGAGATTTGCATGCTTGATTCGTCTGCGTGATCTTATTTAATCACAGATTAGTACATTTTTGTTTTTTTTCTGAATTAGCTTACTATGAACAAAATTTGCTTTTGCATGTTCTTACATCAATCAGAGCACTCCAAACGATGAATTTGCGGTGCCCAAAGCTAAAGATGGATAAAATTCGAAATCGGAGCGAAAAGTATTACCACATAAAAATTACAGAATCAAGATGCTTCGATCGTCTAAGTCATCCGAGGTCAGGTGCTGTTCGTCACCTTGGATGACATTGAAAAGTTCAGGTAACTATTCATTCGTTGGTAGCACGCTATTTAGAAACCCAACCAGATCGTACGTTCTCAAGAATATTGACTCAACATTTCACGCAGTATCCCAGCTCGAGAAATCATGACTATTTTTAGTTGTGTGGTACCACCTGTCAGGACCTTGAGTAACCTTAGTCCATTCTGTCTTGAAATATAGTTATTTGCAATCTAAATACTTAACATTGGATGTCTAATGACGCCAAAAGTGGCTAAATGTTTCTGATATTATGGTGAAAGATGATGACATGTAATTTGCAATAAATTACCTCTGGTGATCATGAAATATATCTGAATTTGTATATTCTAGGTACGTTCGTCAGGTCTCGCCACAGCCTATCCGATGGTATTTTTACGCCCTCTGTCGGTCTCATTGTTCCTGAGATCATGGCAAAGGAAGTCACTCACCCCCCCCTCCCCTGGGCCCGGCGAAGGTGGCACCAGAGACCGGCCCGGCGAATGGACAGCTCCGAAACTAGGGAATATCAAATAATATCATGGCATCGTATCATTACAGTTTTTAGATCAGAATTTAAACATGTTGCATGCATATACAGCACAGTGCAGAGCGAAATGTTAAAAAGGCGTGTACAGACCAATGCTCAAATAAAAAGGCAAACACAAAACAGTAACCTCAGGTCGGCTCACCAGGTCCGTCTGTATACTGGAAGCATGACTTTGTGTTGCATGTTACTTTGCAACTAATACATATGCTTCAGAGACCGGAATATGTGTGATGACAAATTATGTCCGCTAATATTGCTTCACGTTTCAGGTCGATCGCAGGTCAGGTCACTGAGACATGATCTGCAACGTCCCGAGATTGCAGGTTTCCATGGCAACCTAGCAGCAAAAATACTGACTACTATCAATTAAAAATGGCTAAGCCACGATTGTTTTGCACGGAAATTGCATTTATGGTGTCATTAGTGTTCTCAAATTTGATTTAAGTGTTGGTTAATAAAGGTAAGTTTTTGATTTTCGAAAACAGTGCATTTTGTTTTCGAGAATTGTCAAAAAGGTGGAAGGTTGTTGTTTTTGCGTTGGCGACACTCATTTTCATTGTCTATTTTCCATTTTCATTGGTACAGTCTGTATGTAAAATTGTCAGCTGCAGCAGCTCAGCATAAATTTATAGGCGCTTTACTTTCACTGGATTGGCGACATTAACTTTTGCACATGTAAGGGTGTCATACTGATTCTTCGGTTTGCATTTCAACTACATTGAAGCGCGACATCGCATATGTTTCACCAGTCTGAAAACTACGTCGAAGACTGGGTGAATGACGGACGTCGACCTCTCAACTTTCAACGGACCTTTCAACGGACACCGACATCGACCAGTTCAACTTGACCTTTCAGGTCACCAAGAATAGATACCTAAAAATGCTCCAAGTAACTCTGAAAAGCCAAGGATGGAGCTACCTCGTGCCGCTTACCGCATCTCTCTGCCATGCTTAGACCAAGTGGTAGAAGGAGTCAACTTGACCTCTTCTAATACTGCGATGAGTAAGAAATTCTGCCGCGCTGCGAGGCGCAGGGTTTTGTAATACGCCTTCTGGTTATTTGCAATCACTTCCTTTGGTTTTCTCCTTCCGCCAATTCTGCTATACCACAAAGTTCACGGCAGGTCACGCTCGATGGCTTTCAACCTCGCTACGCGGTGCAAGGCAGCATTTAAAACTCGAATTTTCCATCTCGGAGCCAGATCTGTTCTTTTCATTTCGAGATTTGCCAATTTCATCACAATATTCTCCTCAAGTACTCTCCTTTTTTTGGAAGAAACGCTCGCGGCCAAATTCTGGCACACGGCCAACTAACCATCAACATCGTACCGCAGCCGGCACCTGCCATTCATTCCCTGTGGCAAATGAGTGCAGCCTTGGGTTTGTGTCCCGGGGTGCGAATGAATGGCATCGAATGAATGCGTATGCCGGTGCGTTCCTTGTCCCTTTGCTGGACCACCTTCACTCAACATTCTAATCCATTTCCTGTTTGGTAAATCTCCAGCTTAGACTCCATTCTATTTCCTGTTTAGTAGGACGCAAGGAGGAGCAAGTTTTTTATTTTTGCCTTTAATAATGCAATTTTGTGAATACGTCTCATCCCAAATCCTTTCGCTCTGCATACATGCTTTAAAGCGAGTGATTATATAAACTCTCAAGGCAACGCTCCTACTATGACTGATATACGGAGATTCGACTTCACCCTCGCTTTCTAATCTTGTCCTCGCCCGACCAAATCTCCTTAATCTATTAATTATATATATATATATATATATATATATATATATATATATATATATATATATATATATATAATATATATATATATATATATATATATATATACAAATTCATAATACCAATAGCGATAATCAGAAGAAGGAGAAGAACAATAATTATCGACTAATATTCTAAAATCTACTAACAAGAAGATTTATAATGCAGTATTAATGGATGAGAAAAACGGGGAAAAGTCAGCGCAGCATTCGTCGCAAGCACACTTGTGGTCGGTAGGACAATCAAATAGTCCTTTGTACTTGAACACAGTGCGACACTGTGTCAAGTGCGAAGTGAGTTTCGTCGTATGTCTGAATAGTTTCGCGAATGTCTAATCCATGCGATCAGGAGAGCCAAATTGTAAACTCGTTCGATGCATGGACAGCACAAGCGTCTGCTCATGTCCACAACAGTGCGGGATTAGATAAGGCCTCGGAACCGGAAAACAACCAGAGCAGAGGAGCAGCGATGGGTAGGGATCGCACCAACAGATCGACCACCGCGCCAGGTTTGGGGACAGGCTAAGCTTTGGCTTTATCGTTCCGGTTGAGTGAAAAGCGTATATCTGCCTGGATAAGAGCGAAAAGCGATACTTGGATTGTGTTTGAAGACCACGCCACGAATGGCGGGATTTGAAGCAGAACGCATCGTCCGGACGGCTCTCACAGCGCCGTATCCGACTCTGGCGGAGAGGTTTTTGTTTGGACGGCGGTGCCGGTATAGCGAGGATGAGAATGGCCCTATTCAGGAAGATTGCTCTCGTTTTCGTGGGCTTGACGGAACGGCAAGTGGGCGGCGGCGGAACGGCGTGTTGAAAGCAGAGCAGTCTCCAACTGCCGGCTTCGACTGCAATGCATTTTCGCCGGGAGAATCGCCACTTTCCGGCTTTGAATCGCGATCATCTGTGTCGCTGGCGCATGATCGGATGGTGGGCTGGAGGCTGAGACGGCAATATAATGCACCACGTGTGTGGGGTAATTCATGTCTTCAGCAAGACGATAGGTGTAGCTGAACATAAAATATGCCTATGTATGTGTGTATGTGTATGTACGTATGCAGATGTGTGTGTGTGTATATATCTGTATGCATGTATATATATATATATATATATATATATATATATATATATATATATATATATATATATATATATATATATATATATAGCTATGCATATTGAGAACAGAAATCAATGAGTCCATACCTTTTGATAAATTGCCTAGATTTCCTGAAGTTTTTAAAAAAAAAATGAAAATCGCAAAGCAGCAGACATGGGCCGCACAGATACCCCCAAAAAAGCTGCAAGAATCCTCAAAGACATGACGAAATCGGATCCAAAATGTACCAAAAGAATAGTGAGATGGTTGGTCGCGCCTTTTTACACCCTTTAATCCGTCCCGACCGACCAACTGATCTCGCTGGATTTTTTTGAAAGCTCAGCATTTGGATTGCACAATTCCATTGCTAATCCAGAAAGGAACTCCGACTGTGCCACCAGAAGTGGAAGTTTGGAAGCACAGATCTGAAGACTGTTCTCATGTCTTGACGCATCATTATACATGCTTTTTCAACGACATGTGTACGTGGTGGCCGCAAATGGAACTCTTAACATGCTGACGAAAATACCCTGCATGATACAATCATGATAATCGTGCATAGCTGATGGAGTATCGCATTCTAACTATAATTGTCAAGCTCTCCTTCACTGGGCAAAAGACGCTTAATGGTATGTTCTAATATATTGTAAGTCCATTTCCGGTTAGCTTTCGGGGGCAACACTTGGAGATCAAACATGCAGTATTCACAGCATTCACATTTATTTGGTATCACCACAAAAACGAATCGAGTTGGAATACATTTTCAGAAGATACTTCTTCAGTTTCAGATCAGATCGATCACGTTCAATTGAAAGAACGAGCTGAAATTGTTATCGTTCTCCACAAGTTGAGGCTGCTGTTGCTGCCACCAATGTCATGCAGCACAGCCATGGATCACAGGTGCCGTTACGGTAATTTTGTTATGTTCTTGATAAAGAACGGTTGTTGGATGGCTTCATGATGGCATTTTGATGGAATGCAGGAACCAAGCTGGGCAGGGCAAATCCTGAAAGCAGAATGGTAAATTTAGAACATATCCTACCTGGAGCTTGGGCCACAGCAGCAGAGTAACCATGGTTTCCATAAAAGATGGAAGAGTGTTAAAAACAATATATAACAAGAGCAAAGGGGCATAAGCAAAAAAATAGCATAAAGGGTACAATAAAGATCACACGAAGCATACCAAAACAAGTATAGAGTACCATAAGGAGAGCATAGCACCTACAACAAATGCAAGGGAAATCATACAACAAAGACACGCTTCAGATCGTGTGTTCCATTCAGAAATCTGTTATCAATTCACATGAGAAAACATGCTGTTTTACTGCAAGGGAACACATGAGAAAACATGCCCACCTCTCTGAGCCCCTCTTGGCATCCTTTTCTTGGCCAAGAGGTGAAGTATAGTTAGTGAGCATGATTTTTCTGTGACCACCACGTTTGGTTTGCTGGCAGGAACCATGTCGAGGCATTCCTGTCATTGCACAGCTTTGTGTTTGCGGCCATAGACACAATGTATTCGCACTTTCTTTGGGGGGGGGTTAACACTAAGCGAGTGTTCAAGGCTACCTAAAAATGTTGGTTTCTAGTGAAATTTCAGATGTGGTCGGGAAGTACTCAGCCATGTCATGCTGTGACGGGCAATCAATTTATTTGAAAAATGTATGGACTTAGTTGGGTAACCTCCCCAGTGCATGCTAGAGGATATGAGCACGCAAGGCACAGCAGTTTTTCTTAACATTACATTTTGCATTTCAAAATGATGCCAATGTTTTTCCTTTATTCACACATGAGAATCGTTCCTTTCTTCAACTAAACTTAAAAGCTATAATTGGGATTCAACATTTAATGTGTCCCAAAATGTACATCTGAGTGCCTGCATTTGATCATTTTTTATCATCCTGACTTATTTTATCATATCGGATACCTCACTCAAAATGAGTTTGAGGACAAGGTATATATATATATATATATATATATATATATATATATATATATATATATATAGTGTATCATGATAAGGATCATGATACGGATGGGCCCAATTTTTTTCTTCAATTTTTCCAATTTTTCCTCGGTTAAATCTCTTCCCTTCAGGGCGGTCGCCTGGAGGACCACATCGGACTCGCCAGGGGGACGGGTGCACCTTCACCTCTTGGAATCGCCACTGCTTTTAACAGCCGGCCCCTTCATGGGCTTAGAGGCCCTTTACGTAGCATCGAAAAACCCTCGCTTCGGCCCGGATCGTCTCCGTAATTAGGGAGCCTCTTTATCGGGCTGAGGTCCGCTGTCAGCTCTTGACCCCTCTCCATCAGCTTGAGCCAAAGCCGACCCAGTGGCTCTGCACGTCCGACCCGGGGCCCCCATCCGTCGGCTCAGAAACCCTCTTTCACGGCTCAGGACACTCTCCGTCTGGCCGGAATCCCATCTTCAAAAGCTTGGGCCTCGTCTAGCACGCAAGGTGCCCCCTGTGCGGTTTCGGCCCTCATCGGCCCAGGGGCCCTTCGTGTTAACTATGGACCTTCTCCGACGGCCTGGGTTCCTCATGCGGTTAGGGATCCTATCCGTCGGTGCAGGAGCCCTCCCTAGCGATCCAGTGACCCCCCCCCCCCTGTCTTGCCGGAGGCACTCTTTCAACAGCTTTGGCACCCTCCATCAGGCCAGGGGCCCTTGTACGACATGGGCCCCACCCGTCGGCCCGAGAGTACTCTCCGGCAACTAGTCCCCTCCGTCGTTTCAGGGGCCTCTTTGACGACCCAGGGCCTTTCCCGGCCGGCAAGCCGAAGGCCCTTATTCAAACGCTTCAGCCCTGTCCATCAGGCCAGGGACCCTTTGTTCGGCTTGGGCTCCGCAGACAGTCCAGCTGTCCTTCACATTGGCTCGGGTCCCTCTCCGTAGCCCAGGGGTACTTCCAACTATCCGTAGCCCCCTCCATCGACCTAGAAGCCTTTCACGTTAGTCCAGCCAAGGGCCCTCAACATCTTTCTGAGGGCACTCCGTTGACTCAGAGCCCTCTTCATCGGCCCGGGACCATTTCCGTTTGCGTGCCCCTTTCGTCGGTTCAGGGGCCCTTCAAGTCGATCCAGGGAATCCTTACGGGCCCCTAGCACCGACACCTTGAGGGACCCGCATGGGCCCCTCAAGTCGCTTGCCTGAAGGCCCCCTCCCATCCTCCATGGCGGGGGGGGGGCTGCCCTCCTTTCCCCCCACCCCACCCTTGGCTAGGCCACTGATTCTTTAAATACTTAATCAGCGTGTAATCACGCCCTACCTGCCCTGATCTGACCTGATTTCCTCTATTCACTGCTGATGAGGCCGCTCTTGAGCTACATGCTTTGTAATAAGAATGAATGAATTATGCACGTACGCAATGTGCATGGAGCCATATAAGGTACATTTTAGACAAATTCTTTCTATGATGGAAGTTAAACACCAGCTTGGAATGCCATGGAGGTCAGATATCTGGAAGTCATGCTGAAGAAGTGAAAAAGAACTAGCAGCAGCAGAGAAAAAGCAGATACCAAACGAATCACTGATAAGACTAGTCATACATATCTCGCATACCAAGCAGATGAATGTGTGTAGCCAGCCAAGCATCTTCAATCAGGTTGCATGATGGAAATTGCCACCACTGGTAAGAAAATAATCCAGGCACTTTGCGAGTTAACTGCAAATAGGAATCCAATCTGTAACGGTATTGTATTCCGAATACCTTCCATGATTAGATCGTGGCGCATGCATGGGGTAACGTTGAGAGGACCACGACGAAACATCATTTAGCTCGGACGCAGGTAAAAAAGTAGTTTTTCGCTTCCGACGCCCTTGAGTAATTAATCTTGCTAAATTGCACTGATATAACAAACATGAATATGGATCGCTACGGATTTCAGGGCGAATTAAGTTCACTCCATCCGTGAAAAGAGACTTCAAGAAGAATGGGAAGAGAAGAAGGAGACTACAAGAAAAGGACATACGCCAAGTGTCCTTTGAAAAATCATAGCGTTTGGGTTACATGCCCTAAGCATCTACCCCCTTCCTCGGATATACCTACTAACGAATGAGTAGCTGCGATATCCAATATCACCGTGTAGCGTCTGCGGCAGTCAAAGGTCTCCTATGTCTCACGCTATTCTAGCGTCTGCGGCAGTCCTATGTCTCACGCTATTCTAGTCTCATCCTGAAACCCCCGACGGAACAGCGTGGCGGCCGGGTCCGGCACGTCACGTACGAGGACCAATCAGCGGCCGGTACACGACGGAACAGCGTGGCGGCCGGGTCCGGTGACGTCACGTACGAGGACCAATCAGCGGCCGGTACACGACGGAACAGCGTGGCGGCCGGGTCCGGTGACGTCACGTACGAGGACCAATCAGCGGCCGGTGCACGACGTGGCGGCCGGGTCCGGTGACGTCACGTACGAGGACCAATCAGCGGCCGGTACATGACGTGGCGGCCGGGTCCGGTGACGTCACGTACGGGAACCAATCAGCGGCCGGTACACGACGCGGCCGTCGGGCGGGTCGGGACGGTCAAGGTCACGCGGTCGCGGTCACCGACGCCAGCGTGGTTCCTACATATTATCCTACACAACAAAATTGAATACTGCTTGGACAACGCAAAAACAGAACTTCCAACTCACTGTGGCCGATGGAAGTCAGTCTGTTTCCGCTGCCGCTGGCATTGTCTGGTTGGCGCCGCAGGTTCGGCTGCGGTACTCGCAGTGTCTGCCTGCGGCTCGCCATCTGCAAACACAGGAGACGAGACCGTCGAGCCGGAGTCCGATGTGGGCGCCGTCTGAAGTGTCAGGGGCGGCAGTGACGGCGGCACCCCCAGATCGGCGGCAGGTGGTAGTGGCTCCAGCGGAGAGGCAGGTGGCCCTGTGGGAACACGGGTCAAGTGAGGGGTGTTCCAGGTCCCGCCGTCGGTCAGACGGTAGGTGGCAGCACCCGCTTACTCACGCGGACCGGTGACGCGAACCGTCGGCACATCTTCGGTCAATGTCCCGGATGTTTCACACAGACGTAGTCGCCTTCCACGATGGCAGGTGTCACACTCCGTGCCGACGGTCATCAGCTGTCTTGCCTGCCTGCTGGTGGCGCTGAACTCCGGACACCAGGAGTTCATCCGGAGACGTTTGAGAAGTCTGAATCATAGGAAGGTTGAGCCTCATCTGCCTGTCATGCAGTAGCTCCGATGGTGACTCCCCTGTAGTGGTATGCGGGCTGGCTCTGTACGGATATAGGCACTTCCGGATCTCGGAGACGAATGAAGTCGGCGTCCATCGTCCTCCGCTTATCCTCGACTTGAACGTCTTGTTGAAACGCTCGACTGCTGAGTTCCCTCTCGACCAGTCTACCGAGGACTTGGTGTGCTGCACCTCTCGGGCAGCCATATGCAACTCGAACTCCTTGCTCCTTGCTGGTGAACTGGCGTCAATTGTCAGTGACTATCTTATCCTGGTGTCCAAAATGTAGCGTCTGCCCAGTCAAACGACCTGTCCTACGTCTCACGTTTCACTGCATTCCAATCTCATCTTGAATACCCGTCGGAACAGCGTGGCTGCCAAGTCCGGTCACGTCACGTACCAGGACCAATCAGCGGCCGGTACTCAGCACGGCCGTCGGGGGGGGGGGGCGGTCAAGGCCACGCGGAAGCGGTGACCAACGTGAGGGCGGATCCTACACACAGAACAGACTACATTCAGTAGTGTAGCCAATGGGAGGGGGCGGCGGAAGGGGGCGGCGGAAGGCGAAGGAAGGGGTACCCCTCGGAGGGTCCGAAAGGCGACTGCACATATATATATATATGTATATATGATTGAATTTACCCGCCATATACATATCGTTTCTCTACTTGCATTGCATACTAATTGGCAGAAAGCTTACATGACTTAAAACATGGAATCCACAGAATTCCTAGCATGTATCAATATATTAATTCACAACGGTCATTATCAACATGCTCATTTAATTTACGAGTCCAAGAATGAAAACCGTCAACTACCGATGTCGAAGGTGGTACATAATAGCAGTGTGTAGGATACTGCACTGCAGAAGCGTCAGGCGTCACACAAGTGGCCGATATATTCGCGGGTTTTGAATCGCAATTAATAATTGCCTAGCTAAGGACTCATGCTTTTCCAGAACCGTCACTATCATACAGTTAAAATTGACGCCCCGGTGTATAAGAAATCGACTGATTTGCTGCCTTAGATATTCTGCATCAAAATTTCCCCTAAATACAAGCACAAACTCGTGAGGCGCGGTGAAAAGCTGTGTACGTCATCGAATTGGTCGATATTAAAAGCTCGCAGAAGCATGTGAGCAAGGCGGCAGGGTCGCATATTCTCCGCAAGATGTTCTTAAGAAGAGAAGATCATGCTGAGAACTCCGTGCCGGTGAGGACTGATTTTGAAGTATCGATGATGGACATCGGAGGACAGAGGTGAAGAACACTCAGAGCAGGATCCTGAAATCAATTGAAATGTCAGCGCTTTATTCAACTGACCAATACCATGTGATCTTAGCCGTGCCCGTCCAACCTACACTGGACTATTCCATGATTGACATGACCTCGACACAGGTAGCGTCGCTGGAGCTCTGCGGTCGAACCTTCCGAAGCGACAGTTCGATTGAAATGAAAACGTGAGCAACATCAAACTTTGCTTGCTCGAGTCGCCACCCATAGAATATGTGGCGAAAGTGGTAATTTGGCCCCAACATCGTGCGACTGGGTACCAGCTTCGAGCTCGACCGCATTGGTATGAGCTTCCGGTTCAGACGGCCGCTCAGCTGACGCTCACGGTGAATGCTGTACATTTTGAGGCATTGGCCGGCATACCCGGCATGGTGGATCATGCCCTCAGGCGGTTCAGCTCACTGAAACGGAAGTCCATCAGCGGGCCAGCGGACGCCCGGAAAGTTTTCACGCCTTCAGCATACATAAGGCGGCCGGGCCGAATCTCCTGGGCAAGATCGTTAAACAACGTCGAGAAGATGAAAGGCTCCGCATTTTCCCCACCCGGTTCTCCAAAGGGGACCGGAGCCAAATTGGCGGTTGAAATAGCCCTCTGACGTCACGCGGACACGATGAGACGGACCATCCAGACCGCAATCTTCCATGAATTTTGAAACTTCGAAATTCGAGACTTTCAGATACAATTTTGAGCATCTACCTACGTGGCTGATGATTGATGTTGCACAAAGCATCCTAGCAACCATTGCAAAAAGTTACTGCCCGGCAGTCGTCCGATGTGGCCGGCCATT